>JANIJG010021087.1:17862-52432 GCA_024611175.1 Megaceryle torquata
TTTGTTGCTTAAAAGACGAGCCTTTTTAAAATCCTCAACCCTAATTTTTTACTTTTTTTTTTTTTTTTTTTTTTTTTTTTTTTTTTTTTTTTTGATACCTTGGATGCAATAAAATCTGGGGAATGTTTGAAATGTTTAAAGCCCTATCTGAAATGTGAGGAAAATAGTTGGCAAAGACTTATAAATAAATAGTCTATTTTTGATTAGCCTGGAAGGATAGTATGACTGTAATGACTTCCTGAAATTACATAGCTGCTTAATATAACCTGTGATAGCATAAAGCTTTATAGTAGTCTCTTATGGGGGGGTGGTGGTAATGAAATCCTGCTATGTAAATCCAGTTTGTCTTGTGAAGGATTCAGAGTTAGGTGGGATGGTTGAAGCATGAAGCTAGGAGGTTTCATTTGCTAAGCTAGGGGCTTTCTCTTTGTATAATTGATTTTGTAAATTGTAGGAGAGAAAGTATATACAGCAACTGTATTCACTTAGAGAAATTAACTAAAATATCAAAATGGTATCTTCAATTCACAGTATATAAAAATAATTTTTGTATATATGATTTTTAAGTTTTTTCTGAAATATGATTTCCAAGTCTTGAATTGGTGTCTTTTTCTGAAAGTGATCCTATATGTTAGTTTTATCTAATCCGTTAGTGAAAGCCATACGTGATTGTGCTGTTTTCAGACCGTGGATGGAAATGCTTTCATGGGGGCAGTGGTGTGATAACATGGGCCTCATTCAATGGACAGCATTGACTCTGCAGCAAATGTAATGTTCACTCACTGCAAGAAGTTAGTTTGGCAATTCCCTTGTTTATTTTGTGTAGTAGTATTTTGGCAGATGCTGGTTTAATGAAGAAATACTCTATAGATTATCTTTGATCTGAATAGTTAGTGGGTTGGCTTTTATGGAAGATTAGTATAGATTAATGTTCTTGACATCGTTAGGAATAGAAGTATGTCATAGAAAATGTGCTGCTGAGGACTAGCTGTCAGAAGATGACCTATTAATGGTATGCTTGCAGTTTGTGCTAATGTTGTCCTTTATAGTCTCCTTCCGTCATGCTAAAATGGATATTCAATTAGTCTCAACCATTTTGCTATTATAGGTACTTTCCTTTGTAGTCTATGACAAAATAAAATCATTGTGGTGTGTTTTATTAATTTGTTATTTTAATTTAGATTTGGACACGTGATCGATGTGTGTATGATCTTCAGGTTTGTTACGCAGTCTCAAACTTGCTTTGATTTGTTAGAACACAGCAGTTAGTACAGATTGGGAAGACAGTTAAGTGAACATTGTTCTTGGATCTTCCATTCTTCATTGAATCTGATTTACTGTATTCCTCAGAGATCTGTGTTTAGCTTCTTTACCTCTGAAACATTCAATGGAATTTACCTAAATTAGTTTAAAGGTTTCTTTGCTTTGTGTGACTTGACTAGAAGAACTGGTGTGCTTGAGAATAAGACTAACAAATGTTCCAAGATGCTTGGGAATGGGTTATAATTTTGGAATTTGTGTGTAAGATAGCATAGTTATGAAGAGCTTTGCCCTTGGAGTGAGATACCAGTCCTTTTTGGCTTAGCACCCTCTAAAAGAAGATGCACATTAAAACAAAACCAAGCACTTCAAACCACAAATTGAATAAAGTCTTATCTCTGCTGAATAAATGTAAGTAAAGTAAGTTTTTATGTCTGTGCTGTAATTCAGGACATGCTTGTGTCACATAGTAGTGCCAGTCTAGGAGTATGCATTGGCTTACTTGAAATGCTTATATTAAACTGCTTTACTAGACAACTGTCATCTTAGGGTAACCATTTTCAAGTGAATGAGAATTACCAAGAAGTTAACTACTTCTCATTTTGTAGTTTAACTGCTCTGTGTTTGAGTACATTACGTGTCTTTTGTTGTATATCTGATTTTAAAGTTACATGCCAAATGAAGTACAGACATGTCTAGGCTGCTTAAGAACCAATAAGAAAAAATAACCATATATATCTAATAAGATGATTACACATGTGATGAGAGAGCTTTGTCTTTTACCAAAGCTTGGTGTGTATGGGAGTTAGTAGAGGTTTGCTATACGGTTGTGATTTCATGGTGAACTGGAAGAACATTCCACATATGAAACTGTACATCTGTGAATCAGACTTGTGAACACTGATTTATGAGAATAAAACAAATGTAGAATTTATGATATATGTCAATATAAGGAATTTGCATCTGCTTATTCTTCTGAAGCAAAACTGTTCAAATTTTTTCAAGTGTAATGACAAAAATCGAGTGATTGGCTCTGAATGTATTCATGAAATGCAAAATGATATGTTTCAAAATGAGGACAAAACTCTTAACCGTTCATGAAACACAAATACAGTAACTGAATATTCGCTCTATTGAGTAATCTGTGCTTCTTTTGGATTTTTCTGCTGTGGATTAACAAATTAACAGCTTTTTGAAAGCCTGATTTACTAGGAACCAGAGTTTATGTAATCACTCATGTTCTGCTAGTCAGCAGTTGCTGATGTAAGTAACTTTTTGAAGCTGAAGGCAACTCAGATTTGAGGTACTACAGAAATGTGGAGTTCCTGCAGGTTTGGGAAGAGCATTCATTTGGTACTGGGGATGTTTCAGCTGTTTATGTAGTAACTGCTGTACTGTTGCAAATTAATGCCTGGCATACTAAGGGGAAATAAAAAAATGCTGTTGAATAATCTTAATATGCTGGACTATGAACCAGTTCAGTCTCAGCAGCTGTTTATGCCTATCCATCTGAGCTGTCCAGGCTACAGGTAAGGGTTTCCAAGCCAGCCTAGGTGGATAGCTGTGAGCAGAAATTACTGCTGTTATCACTGAGTGAGCTGGCGCTGCTAGTAATCTTGAACTTTGCAGTATTCTGCCCATGTAAATATTATGTTAGAAAAATAGAACATCAGAGAGGAAGAAGGTATATTTATGTTTCAAGTTATACTGAATATCTGGGTTAGTGCATTATATTTACAGTAGAAAGCAATATAGTTTGCATAATGGAGAATTTCCCTAACTTGTCTTAACTCATTTCTGTTATGTTCAGCTAAGTTTTTCCTTGATTATATTTAATTGGAGATCTGTCCCTAGGTGGAGGACAAGCTGTAGTCCTTCTCCTGGTCCTACCTAATCCTGGTATTAGGCTTGTTCAGTTTCAAAGGTAATCTGTGGTTGAATTGATAGGATTTTAGGGAATTCAGTAAACTGCGTAAAGATTCTTCAGAACTGATGTTGAAAACTGTGTAAGCTTCAATGGCTCTTTGTATGCATACACTTACATGCTATTTCCAACAGCTTTTGGATTTTAGGTGTGATTAAATAATATACTCCTCTGTGTATGGATGCACATACAGTGCACTATGATAAAATCATAAAGGTTTGATTTTATGCATCTTGCAACCATGCTGCCTGGAAAGGTGATATCCTCAGATTAATTTAGTGTGCAGTATTGAGGCACCCTGTAAAACATATCCACTAACTAGTCTTGAGATTCTGTTGTCCACAAGAGAGTTAAAAATATGCATATTTATAAAGATGGGTAGTAACTCTTTTCTTTACTCATTTCCATTTTAGCAGTGACCTGAATTAGTATTAAAGGAGATGAAAAAATACTTGCAAAGTACAGGGGAGAAAAAATATAATAAAATAAAAAAAATAAATACAATCTTCAAAGCATGTCAGGTTTTAATTTTTTTTTAATGAAAGGTCACATAAATATTTTGGGGGCTTTTGAGAGATGAAGTCTTGAGGGATGGAAGGTGTACAACAAAAACAAAAGCATGAAAAAGAAAAAAGCAAAGCCTATTCAGCTATGACAAATGCCCATCCTGCAAATAATTTGAGGGGAAAGGATTATCATGTACATTTTTAAAAAAAAGTTACTCTGATTTTTTTCAGTCTACTTCTCAATCATTTTCAAAAAGACCAGTGTGATATTTGTTGTGCTTTAAGAATAATGATGGAGATTTAATTCTCTACCCTAAATTGTGTTTTGCAGGAAAAATAGATGTCCCCATAATGAAAATATATAATTTCCTATGAAGACAAGTTGTTTTTTTTTTCCTAAATAGGGGTGTTAGAATTGAGCTAAACTCTGTATTTCTATTTGTATAGATTTTCCATGTAGTTTCAGCTAGATAGAATAATATATGTGTATATTAAAACAATAAATTAATTTAAATGTTATTGAAATAGGCTAAATATATTTGATTATAATTTAATTTGAAATGCTGGACAAAATTACTGTTCAGCAGTTCTCATTGTGTCTGGAGGTGGCTTCATTTCAGTGGTGGGTGAAACAACTGTGCTTAAGCTGCTCTTATTTCAAAGATTGCCATGTAAATATACTGCTTTACTTAGATTTCAAGTTGTTGCACTTTCTGAGAGAGGAAGTCTGCCAAATCTGAATAGGTTTGGTTATGCTTGCTTAAGTTCTTCTAAAGGTTTTCCCTGTCAAACTGACATTTTTAATATCATCTTTAAGAATCACAAAATAGAGGAAAAAAAAAAATCTCTTACTGTCTCTTTCTTTTTAGAGAGGATCTGACGAACTTCTTTCAGGCAGTGTACTCAATAGCCCGAACTCTAACATGAGCAGCATGGTAGTTACTGGTAAGTGATGCCCTTTCAAAGGAGAAATATATAATTTATACTTGGACTCATTTCTGGTTTACAAGGGGAGAACACTGAAACGAGAATCCATTGTGCTATAGAGGGATAAACTGTTGGCACATAGTTACCTTGCATATACTCTCAAACCTTGGGTATCTGAGAATAATAATCCTATAAAACACAAGGCAGCTTTCAGGTGTCCGTATGCTAACTTGTTGATGGGTGGTGGGATGAAAAATTACACTTGTCTTGTGCAGCTGCCTTCAAAGTAAGAAATCACAACTACGAAGCAAAGGTAAAGAGCTTAACAAGTCCTGTATGACATCAGCTTTTTCACACATAGACATCTACAAGTCTGGGCATTACAGGGAAGAATACTGTGCCAGCTTCATAATGTACTATGGATTCAGGAAAACAGAGTTTTGCTCTGTTATGGTTTAGACTGTTAAAGCAGGAAACTTCACTTTGCTGCTTCAGTCTGAGATCGCAGCAGTTGATAGAATCTCAGAATATCAGTGCAAAGTGATCGTGGTTGTTCTTTCGTCAAATTTCTGATAATGCTAGATGGAAAGGCTTTTCATGAATTGGCACATTCTGAAATGCTTTCTATTGCAGTTAATGCTTCTGTATGTTGAATGTACATTGAGTTCCCTTGGAGGGCTCACTTTAGAGGTCTTGCTTTTTCTCCCTCTCTCTCTCTTTTTTTTTTTTTTTTTTTTTTTTTTTTCTCCTCAGAGATGTGGATGGAGGAATTGGTTCATAGCATCAGTGTTGCCTGGTTGGTTTACTGCTTTAATGTGCCTGATAAAGTTCTCTATCCTTACGTGTTGAGCAGTGTACTTGCTGATATTAGTAGCAGATTCTTTCCTTTTAATCTAGTAGTAAAAGATTGAGATTCAGGGTGCAATTTCATGTTATGTTTAGGGTGCTGTGCTGGCAACCGTTGCCATAATAAGTAGTGTGCTTTCTCATCCTACATACTTAGCAAAAGCAGAAACAATCCCCCCAGCCAACTCCACATGTTTTTGCCTCACACTGTTCAGTGCTCATACACTTGCAGAACGAAGTAATCCAGCATTAAACTGTACTGCCAAAAAGTGTCATTTTCTTTTGCAGCAAGTTACTGATCAATCTTGTGGCTGTGTAGTTGCTAGATTCAGTGCAGTGGGGGGTGGCAGCAAAAGAGAGGAGAACCACTTCCATTGGCAGTTCTACAACCAAAGGTGAAGAGATGATGGTTCCTTGAAATAGATGAAAAATGCAATATAGTGCATTCATAGCCATTTTAGAACCCCAGAACATTTATCTCCACTGCTTTTCTTCTGGTTCTGAAAGAGGTCCCTCTTGTTGTATTTATTTTTTTGATGTCCTCTACTTTCCTGTTTATTAGTGCTTCAGTAGTTAGCTTTACTTCAGCGAGAAACTAGAATGAATAATGTGGGTTATGTGTGTGATGGTTTGGATTTGGGCAATTGGAGGGAGAGTGTGAGCACTGTTACCAGGACAAAGTCCTGAATGTTATCAAATTTTCTATGTATTTTCAGAGAAACTTTTAGTTCTGGAAAAATAAATGCAAGTTATTTTATCAAAGGAAAACAAACAAACAAAACATCAAAAGCTGAGGGGGGAAAAATGAAGTAAGAATTACACTGATTCTGAGTTTTCAGAATTAAAAATACACAAGTTTGTCTAAGAAGCCTGAAACTTTAAATTCTTTTCTCCTTGAAAAGTTCTTAAAATGGAAAAGAGTGCTTTGATTCCATTATGTGGACTTGGGAGTTTGATGTATTTAAATAACACAGATTCTTCTCCCAACTTTGTTTTTCCTTCCTACCTTTTTAAGTTGAATTTAATGTTTGACTTCTGTGGTTTTTGGTTTTTAGTTTTGTTGTTTTGGTTTGTGGTGCGGGTTTGTTTTTATAATTGTTTTGTTTTGGTGTGAGTGTTTGTGGGTTTTGTTAGCTCTTTTGAGAGTTTTCAAATTAATTGACTCTTTACCTTTTATACAAGTAAGACCTCTTGATATGTCTTTAGTCATCCAGAGTGATAAATGACTTCTCAAAAATTACCTCATTAATAAACAACAGTGGTCTGAGAGGTAGTGTGGTTACTGTAATATCAGTTGCCTGTTATACAAGTTTTCATATTATTTGTGTAATATGAAGTTGATGGAAAAAATAATCTCAAACAAAACAATCTGAGTGCAGTATGTTAATTCAATCCATTCTCTATAGAGGTCAGTGGAAAGGCTAGTTTGGTTTTGGGTTTTTTGTTCATTTTTAAGCAGTTTCTTGGGATTATTTATGTTCAAGTTTATTTTCTGCCTGCCTGCCTTTGTTAAATAGCATAAGCACCACTCCCCTCCATGGAGTAGGCTAAATGTGTAGTTCACTGTTATTTCTGAATATATCCTCCCATAGCTGTTTGCTTATTATGAGCCTGGAAGTACTTTTCCCAAAATTGTACAGTTTTCAAGTTCAGATTGTTGACGCAGATGTAATCAGATCTGAAATGGAAACCTGTATGTTAATTTTTCTGTACCCATCTCCTGAAGCAAAATTAGTTCAAGTGTTCTTTGTGTCCAAATTAGCATCCTTTTCTGCTTCAGTTCTGTTACTTTTCTCTTGAAAGAATTTAAAATTTCTGTGAATAGAGTTTTATTGCTGTGGCCAAGGCCAAGGTAATGATGACTCTTCTCAGATTTTCTAGATTTTAAGAAAAATCTATATTTATTAAATTCTTTGTAAAGGAAACCTGCTGTAGAAATCGTCCTACTCTGTAACTTTTAAAATGAATACTTGTGCTTGGCCTTTCATTCTTTAAGTTTGGAAGTTTCATGATTTTAAGAGACCTGGTCATTATTTTTCTAGTTCTGACCTTGTTATTTTCAACATCTGATCCCATGATATTTTTACAAACAAAGAGGCAGTTTACAATCCTCTGTGAGTCTTACTGGTAAAAGTTTGTAACAATCAACTGAGTCGTCACTAACAGTGCCATAACAGGCCTTAGAGCAGCTTAGAGCAAAAACTTGTGAATCACAGCCTTATTTCTTTGATTCTCTGCTGTACAAACACTAACCTAAACCAAATTGCCTAAGTTGCCAAAAGAATTACCTTTTCACAGAAGCGGGTTGTTTTGGTCGAACTGGGGACTGTGTCTTAAGGGACGAGGCAAGAGATGAGTTTTTTATACCCCTTTATCATGGTAACAGTTGCATTAGAATTTTTGGTATTCACCTGCCATTTGGTTAGAATACTGTAGTGCTTCAATGCTTTTATGAATAGTCATGCTCTAAGTATCTTTCTTAGTCAGAGAAAGGTATGAAAGATACATGTGTTCTCTGCCATGTAGGGAGTTTTGTATATGAATCCCTCCCTGTTTTTTTGTTTTCCCTGAAAGAAACTTGCAAAATTGTTGAACATGTGTTTGGTTTACATTCTTACTGATTACTTGAAGTGCTGTTAATTTGATAAACAATATGGAGTTAAGGAAAATGCTAACATGTTGGACTCCTGTCCAAAGGACTTTACTCGGAATACAATACTGATCCTTGAGCGTTCTCTAAACAACTTTGTTGTCAGTATCCATCTTCAAAACTGTATATATGAAAGGAAATTGACAGTATATTAACATTCACTACAAGTCAAGTTACTGTTTAAAGTACGTTGTGTGTCTTTTGTAAAAGAACAGCCTTAAAAGAAAGTTCGACTTGGGTAATTGAGGATGACTTCAGTGTGAGTTCTACCACTTAAATTCTTAATCCTTGTATCTCCTGTTTGGACATAATTTGATTACTCTCATGGTTGTGGAATTTCACTTCAGTTAAGCATTTAAATATGCAAGATTATTTTCTTTTCCTGCATTAGTTAATGATCGGTATGGCAGAACATAATTCTTTAAACATTGAGGGAAGAATTACATCTACTAGATCAGAATTTATTACAGGGGAGAACAGCTTGAAAGGTTCCAGGTCTAAGCATTCCTAAGAAGTTCTCTTCTTGATGTTAGATGTTTAAGTTTCTGAGCTTTTTAGCAACAGCTGACATTGATGTTGAAGTTACATTGTCAGAACCAGAAGCCTTCTACTGCTGCTTTTGCTGCTACTACTGTTTTTGTTCAGCTTTTCTGAAAATACTGTCAAAGTCTGTTCTTCTTTTCTATCATAATTTTGCTTGGTTCTGATCTCTTTAGAAAGCATAACCCTCTCAAAAGATCTGTGGATTCTTGGAGTTTTTTTTTTGTGTTGATGCACAGCAGACAATGACTAGAAAGGCAATTTAGGTGAACTATAATATGGTATGGTAATAGAATTCTGAGAAACCAGAGCTGAAGCCAGGATATATTAAAAAAATCTTGACTGTGGATGTTTTTAAATACATTAGTAATGCACATTGCAAATGGTTTTATCTAAATAATTTTTAATCTTTCAGTGCTGTATGTTCAGTAAATACATAACTGCAGCTGCTTGTTCTACAGCTTTTAAATCTAAGAAAGAAGTAATTGCTCTTTAAGAACTAGAAAAGGCGTTTCCTCTCTGATGGATCATGTTTATGCAGAACTTCTTAAGAGGCTTTTTTCAGGTGGAGGACTGCTTAATGGAGGTTTTAGGAACTGTTATATGTATGAAGATTCTCATGCTATGAACTGAGCTGCTGAAATCCGCACACACAAAAATAAATTTAAGGGATGTAGATGAAAAACAAAAAACATAGATGAAAGTTTCATGAAAACTGGGTTATCAAAGACAAGGGATTGAAGCAGAAGAATTGGCAGCTTTTTTACTATAACTACGACCGTTTTCATTGTTCACTTTTGTGTGAGTTCAATCGGTAAAAACACTTCAAAAATAATTTTGCAACTGAGCTCATCAAACTCCTGGAACTTTAAACAATACGATTAATCTTGATCTTGTTTTTACTTCATTAACAGGGAATTTAGCAGTGACTTTGGTAGGTAATTCACTGTATTAACAGAATACTTAGCACTGAGGCATACAAGCTAATGATATTTCAAGTGTGGTGTTTAACTTGGGCGATAAAGAGAGATGTGCTGGTTTTGATGGCATATTAAGTAAAATTGGTTATTAGTTAACATTAATGATGTCTAAGCATAGGTAATTTACTTCTGAAGTTTGCAAATTGATTACAATTAATAGTAATTGGAAAGATTTGAAGAAGTACAGCACATGTGATTGGGAAATGTAATAATTTAATAATAGATGTTAATTTACATTTTTTTCTATAGCTATACATGGGTATGTGTATAAAGTACAATTTTTATCCCTTTGTAAATTGAGAAACTTAAACAAAACCACAAGCAAAACAGAAAACCAAACCCCTCAAAAAAGCCTCAGGATGGGAGAAATAAAATGTTGCTGCTATTACTAATTTCTTTCTGCATCACTGTGCCATGTTAATTCATTTTTGTTGCATTTCAGTTTCGTTTCACTCTGTCATATTTTTGCCTATTTTTAAGGGTCAAGGGGAAGTGCATTAAGTTTAGACTGCAACATTGAACAGCCTCTATACCATATTGTGTGTTACCACAGTTGCTAAGAAAACTTAGAAAGTGCTCAGTGGGTTTTTTGAGACAGAGGTGCAGCCTATGTGAAGATGTGCCAGTTAAAAGCTGTGTACTTAATTTTATTTGTTTGATGATGTTTACTTATTTAAGCTTAAATTCCTAATAGGAAGTATTCTTTGTACTATAAAATAGTTTTATTACTGATTGGTCAGTATTTTCCTTTGTACACAGCCTGTGTCCATGGTAAAAAAGTCCACCTATTACTTCTGGTTAATACTTCAGCTCAAGTGATGAGACTTCCACAAGGTGGTAGTGGCCTAGCAAAGCAAGGGTTGTGCAGTATGAGTACATTCAAGTCTTGCAGAACACACTCATCCCCCAAGCCCCAGAACAACAACAGAACCCCCACCAACCAACCAAGCATAATTAACACTGAACATGTAACTTTTGATTTTAAGGTCAACAAATGGGAGACTTCAGAGAGCTTTGTATTCTTCGTGTTTCATCTTATTTGTGTGTAGTACTTCCTTTTTTTGTTCTTTCTCTCAAACATTTTGAATTCCAGATGTTGTCTTTAGCTTGAACTTCTGAAGATGTCCGTAATAAAACTAAGGTCCTGTTTTTCTAGTTTTGGGAAACTGTTGGCACTGGTGCAGGTTTGTCACCAGATCAGGCCAAAAGTCTCCTCTTCTTATGTTCTCTCTGTGACATCAGGCTGGGTGTATATATATTTAATATATATATTTAAGGAAAGAACATTAGAAATGAAACCACAATGGACTATTATACCTTCCCAGTTTATCATTGTGTGCAGTTTCCTTAGCTGGTTGTTTTATGCAGATGATTGTGTTCAGTAGCCACTGCAATATTTAATCTCTCTGTCTGGTTGTAATCCACAATTGGAAACTAGGTATATTCAGAATTACATCGCCTTTCTCTTAGTCAGGTATTTCCTGTGTGGATACATCTCCTATGTTCTATTTGTTGATAATGTTATATTTCATATATTTAGCTAATGTGAAACAAGAAGTACTTTCTACATTAGCAGTGACAATGAATAATACTGATAAACTGATTGGAAGAGAAGTGTTTCAGGAAAGCCGAAGTATTTACATTTTGTTTTGTAGTTGGTTGTTGATGTGTACTGACAGAGATTGACTCCTGCAGAAAGGATGTTTATTTCTCAATTATTTCACTACTGCAGATATGCAGGGATTTATAAGTAGCATCTAGAGATTAATTTTTAACATTTTTTTTTCCCCTTCTTTCCATGAAATAATAGGTGAAAGACACTTAGTGTATGCAGAATCTTTGTCAATAGCCGCACAGTTACACTTCTGTGTTAGGAGATTGTGTGAATATGAAAGGTTATTGTAAATGAAAATTACATATCTAAAATAAAGACTTCATATATTTTCAAGGTAAATTATGTGGTTTTGGCCTCAGACTACTTTAGGTCTTATTTTTGTATTTCTCAAAAAATGAAATAAAAAACCACTTGTGTGCAGAGAAAAATTCCTCTGGGATGAAATCTTATTAAAACATTTTTAAAAAACAGCTTATCAGAAATTAAGTTGTTTGCCAGGCGATATGGTGAAATTTAAGATCAGCTCGTTTGTTTTGTTTTGGTTTGGTTTTTTTCTGCAAAAACTTCTGGGGGCATTGAATCTTCATAGATTGAACAATTGAATGCCTTGGACTTACAGTCTGCTTTGTGTATGTTGCACTTCATTCCATTGCTTATGTATAGGCTTCTGTTCCTGTGTTTAATAAATTAGGAATATCTAGATAAAACTGTCGTGGACCAAAGTTGTTTAGATAATGGGCACTTATGGGCTTTGCCAACTCTTAAGTATTCAGTTTCAACAGCTTGATTTATACTAAATTGAAAGAATTCTGTGTAACAGGGATGTGGCTTACGTATCAATTATGTTTAGACTGTAGTATCCTTGTTTAGATGGGAGAATAATGCTTTGAATGCCATTTGCAAAGATGAGATTTTTGTTTAGAAATAGACAACTGTTTATAGACATGTCATATGGAAACTGGATTTTTCTTCTTGGAGAGCCAAAGAGGGTTTACATCAGTGCATTGGCTGTTGCCGAGGGGGTTGTTTTTTTTTGGTAGTCTGAATTGAATGTAATGAATATTCAGGAATAGATTTTGGATTGCTTTACTTTTTTCCTTTTTTTTTTTTTTTTCTTTCTTACTATATATTTAAGACTGTAACTTGTTTATTAAATAAACTTACATGGTGTCATGCAATTCTCATAGTGATTTGGGTTTTTTAAATTTTTTTCCTCAATGTAGATTATGTATATCTTTGTATTTTTTTAAAATGTTATCTGTTATCTGGAAGAGGTTTGAATTGGATCAGGCTTTTCAAGTCTGGTGAAAGCCAAACTACCTGATAAAACAGTTACTTTGCAGTAAGCTTCCAGTTTAATAGCATCTCCTGAGTGGTAGTTGTTAGTTGGCTTTTGAGGTTTACACCTCCAGAATCTACTCCTCCCGACAATTTTCTTCAGTTTTGTCTTTCCCCTGTATAGGGAAGGACCTTTCAGGTTGCCTGCATATCTCTATAGACTCCATTTCTACCGTAAGATAAGCTTACTCTTTTAGTACCTTGCGCTTCTTGATTGACCTTTTAATGTTTATCGACACTGATTATGCTGATACAGTTTGTTAGAGAAAGAAGTTGTTGTTTTAACAGTGGTTGAATTCACCTTTCAGTGACTCTGAACAAGTGTTCTCATGTTTTAAACATTGTGCTTTTCTATTCCCAAGTGCAGTTTAATGATGTGTCTCCAGCTGAGAATTGCCTTTGAAATGGCAAAAAAGAGACTAAAGTTAGGGGGAAAAGGTGCCAAAAAGTCTTAATACAGTGCCAAAAAGACTTATTAATTGTTCTAAAAGTTAAATTTAATTTGTTACAGAAATGTTTTGAAAAATGTGTATGCATATTTAGTATATGAAATGCACACTTTATTACTGCCACTACTTGAAATAGTAAATAGTGTTAGGCTATGATGGCTGGATAATCAAAAGTAGAAACAGTACATGTTCTCTTGCCTTTCAAGAAATAATAACCAGGGTTGTGTTGTGTCCTCTTGAAATGCAGTGTTAAATGTTTTGGGATAAAATTTACTTCAGGAAGGTGAGCTTCTTTCTTTTTCTTTTTTCTTTTTTTTTTTTTTTTTTTTTAATGAACATTACCAGTTCAACTGTCATCATGCAAGGTTTGATTCTGACAGTAAATAATGAAAACTTTTGTCATGGTTGCTTGCCTTGCTGCTGAAAACATTCTTTGGGCATTTACTTAGCGTTGAGAATGCTTGTTGCCAATCCCTCATCCTGTCCCTCCTGCTCCCTAATTTTCTGATTGCCATACATTCTTCACTGCTTAAGTCTGTATCTTCTTGTGTATATTATTTTAGTATATTTAGATATCTGCTTTTTCACTTAAACATTTTAGCACAGGCACTTGTTTATATCTCTCTTTTTTACAATAATAAGTAGTTTAATAGATGTTTTGTTTAAGATAGTTTAAAAATAAAATTGTGTGAGACTTGCATATATGAGTTTAAAGCTCTTAACTACTTAAGAAAAGTTACACCTATATATAGCACAATATATTTAATATTTGTTCTTTAATCCTACTGCAGAAAAAGTTGAAAAAGTGTGTAAAATGCAAATATTAGATAGCAATGCTAATATATGAAAAAACCAATTTATTCACATAATACAATAATTATTAAAGGATTTCTTTGCAAATACGTATATGTGAGCATTTGTGTACTGCTGGTGATACTTTTACTAGTAACATTGGGTCTGCATAAAGCATAATCCAAATACAAGCTTTAGTTTAAAAATAAAATAAAAAGAAATCTTGGACGTTATGCTCTGGAAAATTTAGTATGTCAGACTTAAATGTTGAAAACCACACAAGACAAAACAGCTTTGTAAGTACTGATATAAGCATTTATGGTATATACTTTTCTGGTGATGTAATAAAACAGGGATTTCTTACAGGTTTCAGAAAATATTTTAGTTTAGAAACTTTTATTTTCACTTTCTCATTTCTTGTTTCATATTTAAATTTTGAAACTTGTAATGAATTCACATTATTTAGAAAGCTTAGGTATTAAAGGAATTAATGTATTTTCAGTATCACTGTAATTCTTTTATTCTTTGCAGGTTTGTTTGCAATGTGTTGTTTGTAATACATTGTTAAGCCTGTCACACAATGTTAGTTTTTTGTTTTGTCTGCTATAGTAAGTTGGAAAACACTTAAGTGTCCCACAGTAGAAGAACTTTTTAAAAAGCTCAGTCCTAGAATGATTGGAGGGGGCAGGGAGGGAAGTTTTTAAGGGATGACCTGCCTCTAAGGCATACTATTTTTTAACTAAGATAATGTCTTGAATTTTGGATTTAGCTAAATCTATAGATAGCTGAAGTGGAAGGTAGAAACATTCAAATTAGAACAAAGAGGTTTAGCTTCTTCGAAGAAGATATAACGGAGTGATGGAAACAGTTCCTGATGTATAGATTTGTTCTTTTTCTATCACAGAGAAAGACCTTATTCTTGAAAAAGTTAAAAGTACATTTATAAATTTGCTCAGGGACCCTGAGTTTGCTAATTTTCCTGATAGCATTGAAAAGAAAATTAAATGTCATACCTGGTTTGGCTTTTCAAATCCAGATCTGCAGTGTGGATGTTCTTGACTATCTTGACTATCAGACTTATTATAAGAGTCTGTTTCATTCTCTGCTTTTATTCTTGAGTAAGTTGGCTTAGTTTAGGCAAACTGAATTAAAAACTTGAATTCTTGATTATGGTTTAAGCATACCCTTAGTAAAACTTTCTGTGCTCAAGTCAGTCATAAATGAATGTAATAGTTTTATGCAGGGGATCAGATTCAGTATAAATGACTTTACTGGCAGAAATTCAGAATTATATTCTGTAGTTACAGCTGTGGGATAATTGAGAACTCCTTTATTTTCTCCCCTCTGGAAATCGTAGCTATCCTTTCTTAAAAAGACAAGGCTTTTGGAGGATTTAAGATACATAAATGCTTCCTGTTGATTCCCCTCACCCCCCACTTATTGTTTCTACTTCCTTAGTAAGTAAATAAATAGTCTTGTTCATAATTTTTCTTGTTTTAAAATCCTTTGTGGTATAAGCCTAACTTTTGAATTTGAACCCTAACAAATATTTTTCTGCTAGTCACAATTTGTGTGTTTTTTGGAAGTACGGGTAGCTATTGAACTTCTAACGTGAAATCAGAGGTTGAATAGTTCACTCACTGATTTGCACATTTTGTAGCCAGAAGTAGAAAAAAAAAGAAGTCTTAACACTTGCTACTCTCATCTCTAAATGCATTCTGATTTTCAGCATTAATTCATTAATAGTCGTGTATCTTATGACAGTGTTGTTCTTTAGCTCTTGACTCTTTTGGGTGTTTACTCTGCTGACATTTGTAGGTAGCAGTTCTATTATTTTTTAACCAAAGTAAATAGTTTTTTCCTGTCCTTCTTTACAAAGACTTCTACCATCCAGCTGCCTAGCTCTTTATTGCATGTATTCAAGAAAAAGGAATTCTGTACAAGAATTCTGGATAATAGTCTGAACAGTATCTTTCCTATCCATGTTGACTGCATTATGTTTAGTTGATTTTTCCTTTTCTGTGGATGAGCTTGTAGTTCATAATGGACATTTTTGCACCTGTCCTTATTCTGAAATTGTGGAATTCATCAGACTCTTATGACATCAATCGTTTCTCCAGTGTGATCTTTCTCAGCATTAATAATTATTCCTGGTTTGTTCTGGTACTTCTCTACTTTTTGTGTCTGGTTCCTTAGTACAAACAATCCTTTGAACTTTTCCTTAGCAGCTCTGCTAGTAACTATTCGCCTCCATTTTTCTCCTTTCAGAAAAATTCTGGGTAACCTCTAATTACTTTCTAAAGTATTTCACAGTTCTTATGCGAGCCCTTCTAAGTCATAATTAATTTTCTTACATGGTATTATATGAGATGCTTCACTGAAAGGGAGATGAAAAGGATTTGCTGTGTTTTTGTCTTGTTTAGAAAATGAATTATCGCAGAGAGCTATAGTTAGTCTTGAACAGTCCAACTTTCATGAAACTATGTAACATTTGTCTCCTCAGAATTTTGAACTTTATTTAGATAAAGCTAAGAGATGGCTTACTTAAAAAATGCCACATATTTGTAATTAACAGCATTTTTATTAAAGCTCTATCAGTGAACTTTTCAAATATAGTCTGAATATGTCTTTCAGCCAATGGTAATGACAACAAGAAATTCAAAGGTGACGATAAAATGGATGGGGCTCCTTCTCGTGTTCTTCATATCAGGAAATTGCCTGGGGAAGTGACAGAGACAGAAGTTATTGCTTTAGGTTTACCTTTTGGTAAGGTAACCAACATCCTGATGCTAAAAGGGAAAAACCAGGTAATTCATTGCTTTCCATTTTTTAGTATGCTTACTCTCTGATTTCAAAAAAGGCTGTTAAAATGCTATTAAAAGAAGTCATAGTAAGTATTAAAAAAACACCAAAACCAAAACAACAACAAAAAATCCCCCCAAAACCTCAACCTTTGTGTAATTTTTTTTTTTTTTTATGAACTTTAACTGTCTTTTTAGTAAATGTTTTTCGAGGAATGAGATGGTTGGCTGTTAATGTAAAGCAAAAAGTTAAGATAAATATTTATTCCTACATCTTCAGAGATTTTTTTGGAGATGTTGATTAGCAAATAAAGTTGGTATGTAGAGAATGACATCTTCTGAAGACTGGTATTTCTTAACACATTATCAAACCCCTCAAGTGTTTTTTATGTGCTGCTAATATGAAGATTATCTGCAGTGTGAATACTGAAAATGAACTGTTTAATTACAGGCGTTTCTGGAACTTGCTACAGAAGAAGCAGCTATCACTATGGTAAATTACTACTCTGCCGTGACACCTCATCTTCGTAACCAACCTATCTATATCCAGTATTCCAATCATAAAGAACTAAAGACTGATAACACACTTAACCAGGTATATTTACTGTTATGTAGTATTACAGATATAGACAGTAGAAAATGAAGCATGGCTTGTATTCTTGGCTCAAGTGGCACATGTTTAAATCACTTGGTTTTGTCCCATGTTCTAACACTGCTGTTACCTATGAGCATTCCATTTTGTGATGTTGAAGGGGATTTGCTTCCTGTGTGATCTTTCCATTATGATTATTTTTCTTCATCTTCCCTTAATGTAAAAAGAGGAAGATTCTGAAGTGTTCTTTAACTTCAGATTTTTTCATAAAATAAGATTTGATCTTGGTTTAGAGACTGTAGGATGAACACCTGAGATTCTGATATCAATTTGAATTTCCATAGTGATAATGACTAATGCCAATGTCTACATTTCAGTGCTTTGAATGATCAATGCTCTGGTAGCTCTGGCAACCTCAGCTTATTTTTCTCTAGGAACAGATCATCACATACCTTAATGGTCACTGTAGAGATAAACATACTTAACAAAAAAAATGCTTTGCTGTTGTCTCTGCAAAACCTAGTTCACAATAAATATAGATACATATGCCTGTTTTTAGTAGAATGGGAAAATTAGCGATGCTAACATGGTGATCATTTTGTATAAATTATAGGGAGAGAAGAGACACACCAATTTACCACAAGTCAGATTATTATTTTAAGGATGCTTTCTTACGTTTTCTTTTTCTTGTTACAAAAGCCAGTGTAAGTACCAAGCTACAGTTTCTGTTATTTATATCCTGGCTTAGGTACATAAATAGTAATATTATAACGGTTACCTTTAAAAAACAATTTCAGGGTAATCTGTTGAAAGACATCTTTGTTCAGATTAAGTACAGTATTGATTTTTCCTGTTCATCTGTCTAAACACCTCAGTTCCTTAGAATGTTTTGAGAGTTTGACTGAAGATAATTTTTAAACTTGAGATTTTTTTTTTCACTCAAAAATGTAGAAAAACATATATGAAAAAATAGAATAGAGGATCAATTTTGACTGCACATCCAGTGGATGGACGTACTTCTGTAACAAGTACATCTCTTACATTGTCCTCTTGTTTCTTTGGTGATATTGTTTTTGTACTTCATGTGTCCACCTTTTCAACGTATACGATGTGCTGACTCTTCAGCAGCTTTTATTCCACCATACACATTAGTACCCTATGTAAACATATTCCCAGTCTTTTGGGTCTCTAATTTAGAGCTACATGCTATAAATAAATACTTGGCAGTAATGATTCAGTAACTCAGTATCTTTTGAGGTGTTCTATAAAACATAGGATTGTTGGCTATTCTTTTCTTTTCTCCTCTAAGGAAAAATAAATATCCTGCAAATATTGCTGGTAGCATTTTTTTTTTTAATACTCAGAACTTTTAAAATTTTAATCTTTATTTGAAAGCTTTCTTATTTAGCCAAACTAATTTTTAAATTTTTTTTCTGGATGTTCAAGCAGGAGTATATGACAGAGTCAGGATGTTACTACATGTAACTGGAAAGATAGGATAAAAAATTGGAGAATGGTGAAGATATCTTAGCTATAGGAAAGACAGAAAAAAAATATTGAACCAAGGGGTACTTTAAACAGCCAGGCCTTTAGAAATTGTGAAAGTAGGAAAATTTCTGTTAAGCAATGCTATTGTGAATTTCTCAATAATAGTACCTTCCAAGGTTATTTTTAGTTATATACTTGGAATGAGTTGGCTCCGAATAAACAGAGTCAAAAGGGACCATTTAAGTATTCATCTTGGCTTTATATATATGAAAATCAATTTCCTGTGAGACATCAAAATACTGTGAGAGGAGCATTTAAACTCAGATTTAAAACAAACTTCTCTTACCTTGTTTAATACAGTATCTAGACTGGGAAGAATTTAGACTAGAATGATCTCCTTAACTGTAATTCTTTTTAATCATCGGTCCATTGTAAGCGCATGAGTTTAGTCCTTCTGCACAGACATTGCAACATTTAGAAAAAAAAGTTATGCCTTCTGACTGGTGTAGCTGATCTTTTAAAATTAATTTCAAGCAAAAATAAGAAAAAAAACCCTCTCTACATACTTCTAAAGAGATTTGAGTAGTATATGATACTAAAAGTAATTTTGAATGTGTTTGGCAAAACGCTCACTGTTAGAATAATTTAGAATACCATTAGAATAATTTTATAGATTTTTATCCTTATTTGCCAATGTTAAGTCTTCTGTTCCTTTATGTATTCACATTCTTCAGTGGAATGAAATTCTCTGTAAAGCATAGATGGATAGTACTAACAAGGGTCATATGTTATAATTGCTTTCATAAGTTTTGGTTCCTTGGGTTATGCAGTCTAAACTCTTCCAGACACTTTTAAGGGCTGAGTTTGAATGTATGTGCTCCTTCTGTGCTTACAGGAGGAGCGCGAAGTAATTATGCAACTCCGCCAAATATCTGGCCAGCTTGGAAGTTGTGTATTTCATACATTGGGGGGAAAAAAAAGAACACGTTATCAAAAGATGTTTTTGCAGAGTTGCAGTAATTAATGTTAAACATAGAGTTAAATTTTGTTTTCCCAACCTAGTGTTCACCGGGTTTGTTTTCTGTTGTTCCCCCCCCCTTTCCTTACTCATTGATTCGTTTCAGTATGAGGAGTATCATGTAAGTTCTGAGACATAAAATTGTGTAGTAGTTCTAATACCTTTAAAATATGCAGTATGCATTAACATGGTGGTTATTATTTTTACCTGTCATGCTCACTTGTCTCTGTTTTGTATTGTTTTGCTTCATAAGGCGACTGTAATGAAATTATTAAATGGAAACCCTTTTTTCTGCACTTTTTCTTACTTGGAAAAAGACATAGATGTGTGTTCTTGTGATGTCATCCTGTGGTTACCTTTTGAATTTCTAAAACCCTGCTTGTCTTCAAAAAACAAAAAAAAGTCCCCACACATGGAGAGGATTTTGTTTTTCTTTTTATGAAAGATGATGAATAAGAGACACAAGTTTGTTTACCTCTTTGTGGCTACAGCTTTCTGACATTTGTCAGTCTTGTTTCTTAATTTCATTGTCTTAAAACTGAGAAGTCTGGAAGTGCTAGCTTAGCCTTGTGTCTTCCTATCAGAGCCATCTATGTAATTAAAATGGCAGTGAAATGTTAACTGTAATACAGTCTCTTGAAAAATAGGATAACTACTTCTGGTTTATGAAGAATTGGGGTTTTTTGCTTGTTAGTTGGGATTAATCTTTTATTTATTTAAAGGGAAGAAAAAGTGTAAAGAGTCTTGAAACCTACAAAATCCTCCCTTTCTTTATCCTTGCTGTAGAACAATAAACTTCCTACAAGGAAGATTGATACTGGTGCCATTTGAAGCCCCTCCCTACTGTGGTTTAGAGATTAATTGATGTTTTCATTTTTTATTGTCTCTTCTCACAGAGTCAGACTGCATTTTACCTACATTTTGTTACGTCTAGCTCTAAGTTTTAAATAGGTGGGCTATTTGATGTTTCTGAAGTTAACAATATTAATACTCTGATTAATTTCTAGTTACCATATTGAAATATTAAAAAGTCTCTTCTATTTTAATTTTTTTTCAAGCGAGCCCAGGCTGTTCTTCAGGCAGTGACGGCTGTGCAGGCAACAAATGCTCCCATTAGCGGAACCACTGTTAGTGAGAGTGCAGTGACTCCGGCTCAGAGTCCAGTACTTAGAATAATTATTGACAATATGTACTATCCGGTAACCCTGGATGTTCTTCATCAGGTAAGCCAGACTTCATTTTAACTTGAGCTGTGATTGGGAGGAACTTGTGTGTAAACCTTTATGGTTTTTTTTTTTGGCAGATATTCTCTAAATTTGGTGCTGTATTGAAGATAATCACATTCACAAAGAATAACCAGTTTCAAGCTTTACTGCAGTATGGTGATCCAGTAAATGCACAGCAAGCAAAACTAGTAAGTATAGTTATCTTAAGGCTGGAGACCTCCTTATACTCTAAACATTTGTAAAATATTAGTAGAACAGAATACTGACCATAATAATGTGTCCTACTCCACCACCACCTGTGTGAATTTTTTTGAGATAAAATAAATGGGAGTTGTTATATAGAGTAAAATCTGTGTTTAAAAGATACTGTTTAAGCATATGATGTCTAAAGAATTGTAGACTTCTATAATTATGAAGAAATATTTTAGTAAGACTACAGAGATGAAATAATACGCAGGGCTGCAATAGCGAAAATGTCAACCAGAAGTAAAAATGTCAGATGTAATGTTGATGCATACTTAATGGACCGTAAGTAGCAAATTTAGTAAACCCATTGGGTTACTGTTGATAGATACTTCCTAAGTATCAAAACAAAGATGTGATTCGTGGATTGTAAATGGGTTTGTGAAAGTATTTTATTTTAGTATCCTAAGAAGAAATCTAAACTTCCTTATAACCGTAAATGGCCAGAAAAGAGAGCACAGTCTTGCTCATGGGACCAGACTACGAAAACAGATCAGAGCAGGTTTTTACTTTTGGTTTATTGGTAACTCTCCTATCCTGAGTAGGAGAAGCAAGAGCTGATTTTATTCGTTATAGCAGGAGAGACCCTGTGGATTAATTATGACAAAGTTCAACAGCAAGTCATCTAGACTAGATGTTTTGAATTAATTGAATGGGATATGCTCTCATCTGTGGCAGTAGGGAAGTTAGAACAAAAGAGGATGGCTAGGTATTTATTTTGTTTTGGTTTGGTTTTTTTTTCCTTCAGGAGGTAAATAGAATAAATTTATATTTTAAAACCTTCATATGCAGTCTGGGTTTGTGCAAAGATGATTAAAATTGATGTGCTGGTGAAGTGTTGCTTGGCAGCATAGAAAGTGCTTATTGCCCATAGATGACAGAATAGCTGAGAACTTCAGGAAAAAGTGAAAACTCACACCTCAGACTAAGTTGGCAATGAATATCTCTTAGTAGAGGAAGAAAAAATAGGCTTCATTTTCTGTTGTAAAGAATGATGACTATACTGAAATACAGACCTTCATTAAATGGTGGAGAATGGTAATTTGTCTCCTCATCACCAGATGAATTACTGGGTATTGATTAAAAAATGGTGACGTGATCAAGACTGGAAATCACAAAATATAGGACATGTTTTCAGAAATTGGAGTATAGGATTTTATGCTATTGAGAAAAAAATAAAACTAGCCAGAGACACAAAGAATTGCACCTTGATTTATGACGATCTACTTTAAGGTAATCACCTCTGAAAAGCAGTCTGGAAATATTTGTAGATTTGAAGTACAATTTAAATTGGGTATATCCTTTCCAAGGATGAATTGTATCAAATATTAGGTCATGCCTCAGAGTAGGGGGAGAGGCAATTATGTCACTGTAATACATAAGAATTTGCTTGGAAGGGATAAACATTTCAGGTTTTAAGTAGGTTTAAAATAGTAATGCAGAAACTAGATCTTTCACCTGCAATTGCTGCAGAAAACAACTGCAGTCATTTAGATTTATATTTGAAATATTTGATAAATGGATGCTAATGTGTTTGTTGTAGAACATTGTAATTCAGTCTTGAGTCGTGTTTAGAAAGCTATTTTTCAGTAATAGATGTTAATGCTGCCTTTAAAGTTCATTTTTTAAGCAGAATATGACATCAAGGGATAAATCTTCTGACTTTGTTTTTGAGTGTTTCCATTAAGTCCTCTGATAATACACGTAAGATGACATTTGTGAAATGGACTGTAGTGATTTGAAAATAATAAGTGTAATTCTAGGAATATATTACAAAAAAGTGACAAAAGAACAAAAGGATGAGGTATGTAAAAGTATGAAAGGAACCTAAGAATCTCTTGCTTTTGTTGACTTCTGACAAACTGATACTAGCTTGTGGGACAGAATACTGGTCATCATTTTAAAAAGAAAGAAAAAGAAAAAAGCATGTATTGGTTTCTTGAATTTTGCATGTTTTGATTAGATTCGCTGTTGACTAGTGGTAGCTCGTGTGAATGTCTAAGCTTCATTAAATAACAGCAACTCTGGCATGTACAGTCATTATCAGAGTGATCTTGGAGCATATCTTAGTGATCAATTGAAACAGTCTTAGGTTTATAGTTTCATCTTTTAAGCAATCTATACATAAATAGACAAAATGCTGAGTAATGCCAACTGCAGGTATTGAAGAATGCTGAATTTGAAGGAAGGTTTGATTTCCCTGCTACCCACCCAAGCTAGAGTAAAATAAGTACAGTTCTTATGGTTGAGCTACTGTGGTAAAACATGAAGTGCCACCTAAACAAAAGTACTTAAAGGAAAGAAATAGATAATAGGAAAGAAATCCCTCCAGATTATGTACACCTGGAAATACAGTAGAAGCAAGATGATGTGGTAGCTACACTTAATTTGCATTGAGTTCCAAATTGAAAGCATGGTAAAAGGTAAAGAAGTTTTTTCTGTCAGTTTTTACTATAGAAGATAATGGGGAAATTTTAATTTTCCACTGGCACTCTTCACAGGAAATCAGAATGTGGCCTTAATAGAAATTGAAGACTTATTAAGGAAGTTAAAGAGCAATTTGAAAAACTCAAGTGATGTAAGTGCTAAGGAGAGATGCTGTTCATTTGAAGGTTCTGAGAAAATAGTGACACTGACAAGAACGTACAATACAAAGCCTCTAGCCCTATGGGATCACTTTTGCTATTTGAATGAGCAAGTAGTGAAAAATTGCATTCCTGTTCCACTTGCTTTGTGAGAAACTCATTTCCTGTAAAAGTAGATTATGGCTACACTGATTCATGTTTCATCACCACCCTCAGATTGGATCATTATAGTTCATTATAGCATCAAGTAAAGGTGAAGACGAGAAACCAGCTTCTGTGCAATGCAGCAGTCTAGCCATGGGTTGGAGAAAGCACTGAGAACGTGATTAAACTACTGTGCTTCTAATAAAACAGCAGGTGATGTCCTGGAGATGTCTGTGTGCGTAAGGAGATACTCTAAGCATCAGAAATAGCTCATTTTCATAGTAAATTATCAGTACCCTCGGCATAAGCAGCAAATTTAAATTTAATACCAGTAATCTGGTATGCCATAGAAACATCAGCACTCTAATCTTTCTATCTGAACAGCTGGCTAATCCAGACTACTCTTGCTAAATCTTGGATATTGACAGTTATTAATGCCTCATCTATGGAGGATTAACTGAGAGTCATATGTAGTGCGTGATAGTCATCTTGACCCTACACGGGTTAAAAATATCCCAAGTCTAATTGAGTGTTTTGCTTGGCCAGTTGGTCTTTGCTTGGTCTGTAGGTGACTCAAAGTACCTGCTTTTGCAATGATTCCACTGAGATTTGACTCTGCGTTAAAGATGTCTTCTTTCCAGTTCTTTTGAGTGACAGCTTCAGGGTGGCTCTGCACTGGTAACAGTCTTCAAAAGATCTCTGCTAGGCTGCATTGCCCTAAAATCTGTAATAGGGGCTTCAGGCAGTCATTGCCGGAATAGAAAGCAAGGATATCTATAGATAAGATACTTAGCTTCAAGGACATTATCTGTGATTATTGCATTAAGGATTTTCAGGATAGCGAATCCTAAAGAGCACAGTTTGTGCTCAGAAATGGTAAGTAGTGTGCAGGTAAACAGAAAACTGCTGGATTGTATCCATTGTATCAGAAAATCCAGGAAGTGCAGCAATGGTGTTTGTGTTCTGAATTTTCCAATTTCGTAGAAAAGAGTAAGATACGCTACTGGTCAAGGAACTGCACATTAAAAACAAATAAAGTCAAAATCTTGGTTTTGGAGAATGGAATGTATTTTGCATACACTTTTTAGCCACAGAAGCTTCTCATATCCGAGACACTTGTTTCAAAAGAAATTAATTTCATTCAAATAGATATATGTATGATGCACCTCCCAAGAGGTATTTACCATACAGTCTTCAGTTAGTTTGAGGTACTTATTTGAGCTGGAGTATGTTTTGTAAGGATTCTTTTTATTAATACCTTAGACTGTTACACCCTTCTAAAGATCTTGTTTCTAGTTTATCCTGCTTTGGGTGCTTTGGGAAGACAGAGTTTGTACTAAGTAAGTTTCGCTTTTTTTTTTTTTTTTTTTTACTCCTTAGAAGTTTGGAGAGATGGCAGTGGTTTTGTTGTGTTGCCCTTCTCTGCCACATTTTTCTTTCCACTATAATTTGATTTTTCTTTTATTAGACCTTGTTAAATACTTTCAAGCTATCCTTATCCTGCAGAGTTCTTTTTCCTGTCTTGGATCATCATCTTAGGTACCTACAGTAGTTGACAGGCAGATATACTGTTTGTTTTGGCCATGTGAGCCTGTGTCTCTAGAAATACCTGCTAGGTAAATCTCTGGGCTCTGTTTCTGACCAGGGAAATGAGAATATCACAAAACCTAAAATAATTTTCTGTCTCTCAAACTGTGTTCATGTCTGTTTTCTAGGTACCATAGGTACCTAGCTAAGGAATAACTGTAAGAATTAGCTAATAAGAATATTCTAAGTGGCAATCTCTTCCTGATTTTTGAGGGCTACTTTGCCCATTTCCCATAGCGGGGTTTCATTTCACAGATTTATGGCCTATACAGGCCTTAGGAGAAGCTCATCAAAGCATGTTCCTATGAATATAGTACTTTTTCAGAGGCCTCTTCTTTGACAAGAATTTTCAGGCATCTTGAACCCTGAAAGTAAGAGCAGTGAATTCTATCTGTTACATCAAAAAGCCCTTCATTCAGGTGATGAAAGCTCAAGAGAAGAAATGATTCTAGGAATGTTCATTCTCTGCTTCAGAGCCTACCAATGGATCTGACTCTTATCTACATGAAGCTGCATCAGTCATTCAGGGTGTTACAGTGTTTTGTAACTAGGGTATGTTGCCATCTGTGCTCACCCCTGCTGCTGTTAGCACTTTTCTCAACATGGGGAAATGAGAGATCCTAGTGTCATGAGTCCATGTTGACTAGCTAGAAATTCTTACTGTCCTTTTGCAGAAAAGCTTGTGTGTGGTTGATTACGTCAGCAGGAGAAAATACTGCTTATTGAACTCTACTCTTTTTTGCTTTTCTTTCTCTCTTTTTTTTTTAATTGGAACAGTCTCTTGTCTCGCTTGTTTGTGGGATCTTTGTCAGCAGTTTTAATCTCTTCATCCTTCTGGCTGCTATGATGGGGAAAAAAAAAAAAAGAGGGTGGTTTGACAGTATTTTTAAGAAATGAGTATTGTGTTTTGTGGTGCAGACCTCCATTTTGCTGATATTCCCTGTATGGTCATTTTTCCTGTCTGTGACAGCCAGTCAAAGCTCTTTAGGTCTCAGTTCTGGATGCTTACAACTTCCCAGGCTGTCTCTGCTGTTTTCTCTGTTGTTGGGCCTTGCTTGCTTATTCTTTCCTTCAGTGAGAAGTGCTGCCTTGAGACAGAGCAGATTTTGGATTCTTTGTGAATATAACCCCAGTTATTAAGACTCTTTCTAAATATTTTGAATGTTTCTAATTTAGTAGTTGCTTAGGAATACTAGCTTCTATCCAGGAAACTCCACTAATTTGGAACTTTCAGTAATATTGGGGATTGTAATTTTCTGTGTTTCTGGTAGACTCTGTTTCTTAACTGCTGTAGCTGATGTAGAACCATACAGCACACTTAGGTATTAGGAGTCATCTTTTAATTTGCTTGCTGTAGGTGTTTTTGTTGGGCTGGTTGGTTTGTTGTTGTGTTTTTTGTTTTTTTTTTTTTTTTTTTTTTATTTTGTTTGTGGTGTTTTGTTTGGTGGTTTTTTGTTTGTTTTTTTTTTTTTTTTTTTTTTTGTTTTTCCTCCTCACAAAAACAATCTTAAGCATCTGTAGAGAAACATGTACAGATAGATGATAGCGCTTGCTCTGTGGAGTTGAGATAATTTTGTCAGTTAAAACATGTGCCTCTCTCCTTGGGTTATGTGTCAGTCTGAATTGAGAAAGGGATTTTTTGTTTGTTCTTTACCACTGTTCTCTATTGGTTTTCTCCGTGTTCTTACTAGCCATCTTGTTTGTGTGCTCCTAAATCCTACAGCATGCTTTTTCAGGAATCTGTACTGACAGGCACTTGGTGGGGTGAACCACTCATCACCATAATTTTCCCCCTCAGAAAAGTCCAGGGTGGTCAGAGAGGTTACTTTATAGTAACAGAGGGGAGGGAGGGAGGGAAGGCAGCAGCCTGGAAATGGATCAGTAGCATTCTCTCTTAGTATCACATGACATCAATTTTGGTGTTTATTTGGCTGCAGCTTAAGTAATGGATTTGCTGGCACAGGCAAGGTAAAGAATGATACTCACATTTTGTAGAAGGGCACCATTATACTTTCCTGGTTCGACATATGTGTCATGTGGCACCGTGTCACTCATTGAATGTATGTATAGATAAATGTAGTAGTATTTGTTGAGATGATGTCTAGATTGTCAGATTTCTATACCTTTTTTAGTATTATTATTTTATTTTCCCTGTTACTTAGAAGTTCTAATACTGACTTATACATTGACTGTTAATTGTGTTAATTCTTCTAATTGTTTTCATGAGCCCTGAAGATGTCACTTGTGATAATACATTTTGTAGGAGGGGACCTCTGAGAGGTCTCTGCAGGATGTTCAGTTTCCAGATGTGTATGAAAATAGTTACATTGCTTCCATACCACTGCAGTATAGCACTTCCAAGCACTGTAGGCTTGTGAAGTGTTGAAAATAGTACATCCTACCAGAACTTGAATGTGTTGGAAAGTGCATTGCAGGTGTAACCAGGTAGTCTGTGCAAGAGATAGCTCCCATCCAGAAGCACTGCATTTCAGCCCAGCTTTAATCAAGAGAAACAAAAGATCTCATTTTTGTATTTGAAAGTGTGATTTATTTGAGGTTTTTTTCACCATCTGTATATGTAAGCTAGTTCTATGTTTAGCATAATGACTTGACTGGATGGATACATGTCTAAGATGACCTGTGTCTTCACTTCCTAGCATTTCTTAAGAATATAAACCAGCTTAATTGCAGAAGTTTCCATTATTTTGATCTCTCTTTGTTAGTTGGATGTTAGTGCTTTAAGTGAAAGGAAGGTATGCCCAAAATGTAAATGGAATAAAATCCAGGTATATCAATTTGCCTGGCATATAATGAATATGGACAAAAGGTATATAATTAGGCCTTTTTAGAGACTGCCATCATAGAGTTCTAAGTGGTCTTATGTTAAGAGTTAATGTAAATTTTCCTGTTAATAGCCATCCTTTCAGAAGTACCAAATAACTGTGAAAATAAGTTGGGTTTTTTTTTTTTTTGGTAATGTTAGCAACATTAGATTAGCAGATAAAGTTGCTTTTGGCACTAATTAAGTCGAAGGGGAGATGGAAAACACGCAGGAGCAATGTAAATATTCTGCTTTATCAGGTAGCTGTCTAACATGCTGTTTAAGTCTAAATTTTTTATTTTTCCTCAGGTTGACTTTCCATGTAAAGAGTGTGTGATACGTGGTGTGGGGTTTTTGTTTGTTTCTTGTTTGTTAGGTTTTATTGGGTTTTTGTTTGTTTTTGCCTTTTTTATTTTATCTTTGAGAAATATATTTGACTTTGTGTCTGAATTAAAGCTGTACTGTGCAACACAGGTTAATTAACCATATTCAACAGACTAACTTTTAAGTTTGACTGCATAAAAGTATTTTTTCCCAGTTTGGTGTCTAAATGGTTCCTAGGTAAGAGAAGTAAACATCAAGCTTCCTGGAATCACGTTAAGAGAGGATAATGCATTTTAATCTTAATTGGTTTTAAGCTAGACAGTAAAACAGATAAATACCTAGGTGCTAGCCTTGTTTTTTAAAAAAACAAAACCTGTGCAACCAACCTGTGTTGTGTATTTTTTTAAATAATTTAACTACTTTTCCAGGCTTTAGATGGTCAGAATATTTATAATGCCTGCTGTACACTACGGATTGACTTTTCCAAATTGGTGAATTTGAATGTCAAGTACAACAATGATAAAAGCAGGGACTACACTCGTCCTGATCTTCCATCTGGAGATGGACAGCCAGCGCTGGACCCAGCTATTGCTGCAGCATTTGCAAAGGAGACTTCTCTTCTAGGTATGATTCTGAGATTGTTCATTTATATTGCAAAGTCACTCAATGAAAATGTTTATTTATCCTTCTAAGAGTGAAAGATGCTAAGTTGTGATAGACTGAACATTGAATGGGCCTTTGGACACTATATTCTGATCTGAATTGTAGTAACACAATTATTGGTTTTAGAATTCCTGTGTAAATGAATGAGAGAATGCATGAAAAAATGAGAAATGCACAGAGTATAAGGAAAAGTCAAATTAGTCCCACTTTTATTTCCAAATCTGTCTTCCCCTCTTTCCTATGTTCCTGTCAGCTGCTGCTGCCCACCTTACCCACCTTTCACCCAAGTTTGTAACAGACTTAACAGTTTGGGTGTTTCATTCATGCTAATACTTATTTGTAATATCATATTAGGAAAGTAACATTTGGTGGTTTCCTTCAATGAAGAGAGATTATGTTCTTTCCTTAAAGAAAAAACCCCAACCAACCAAAAAAGAAATTTCTAACAAACAAACAAAACCAATCAACCAACCAAACAAAAAACCCTCAAAACCAAACAAACAAAAAACCCAACAAAAGCAGTAGTCTGTGGTTTCTGTGAATAAAAGGGGAAAAAAAATAATCTGTACTTGCACTTCTAGTGCAATGGTACATGAGTTCTAGTATCCTGTCAGCTTTTGAGTTCATCAGAAGTAGCTGAAATGCTCTGAGAAAGATGTAGGTAAACTATTTCCAAAATACTTAATGCATGCTTTGGGAGAAAATTGTAATTTGTTATTTAATTTATCACAATTCATTGCATAAATTCCATTCCTACTTCTGTCAGTTTGCTGTTCTTTGGTGAAAACACCTTTCACTCTTAAAAATTGAATAGTACTCAGATGTAATCCCATGACTTTCATAAAACCTGATTTATGTTGTGGTGGTTGTTCCCACTTGATCTTTATCTTTTTTTTTTTTTTTCTTTCATAATTTATCTTTTTTTTTTTTTCTTAAGAAAACTTAAGAATAACATACATTGTGTGCCTTGTTTCTTGTACAGGATAGGCCAATGTGGAATAAAAGTTAATGTAGTAAAGAGGAGTCTCTGCTTCCTGCATGTTACAGAAGTTAGAAGGTGCTTAATTAATGATGTGAACCCAGGAAAAGGGTCAATATTGTGAAGGCTACTGCATTGTAGTTAAGGCACTATATCTGCCGTATTCTGAAATAACATTACTTGAAGGATGCATTTTGTATCTGGTTGTAAAATCCACACGCACCCACCCCCCACAGATTTTGGAGTGCTTCACTTCACATCCCTCAGCATGACTTGCAAAATGGTGCATCACTTGCAGCTACAACGGAAGTTTCAAAAAGTAAAAAAATACCGTAAGCTCTAAAGTCTGTGAAGAACTGCAGAAAGTTTTTCTTCTTCCCCTCCCCCCTTTTAACTTACCATCATTTAAAAAAATTCTCTCATTTCATGTATTGATAGGGAAGATGGATGAGTGTTTGTGGAGAAGTTTGACAGCATAGAGATGAGTGCTGTAGAAACACCCTTGAGGCAGTTAGTAATTCTTTTGTCAGCACAACTGAGCTGCAGTATGAGTAGTAAGGAGACAAAAAGAAGTTGCTTATTAATGAGACCCATCATGTTAGGTGTTGTAAGGCAGGGATTTAAGAGAGAGTAAAGATTCATGACTTATAAAACACTGCCAAATGCAGCATTACTTATGTCATTCCAGTTCTGACATTTTCCTGTGTCCTGAAAAGTTGCTTTCCAGTCTCAGGCTTACTAACATATTTCTTTGTGTATAATGCTTCTAGTAGATATGCACTGAGTTAACAGGTTTAATTTGAATGGAGTAAGTGGGATCTTACTCTGAGGATGCTTGAATCATTTCTTTGCTTTGGATATGTCCCATAATTCGGGTTGCTATACTTGTTACAGGTATCCAAGTGACTTTAGCTTTAATGGATTATATGTTCTAGTGGTTTAGGCTTCAAAGTCACATACTCTTGTAATTTTTGTCTACAAAGCTACGTAAGTTTTCTAATAATCAGATTCATTCTTTTGTATATTAAAGATTTTTGTTAGTAAATTTATGAAGATTACAGCCATATTAGCTAATTAAATATTTCAATTTTCACTTTGGGTGGTCCTTTTAAATGCACTGTTTTTTGCAAGCAGCAGAAAAATAAAGGTATATGAGAAATTTGCATTACATTTCCAGAACATCACTGAGTCAAGTCATATTTATGTTGATGAGTAGTGGAGATTGTGTCATAGCTTTGTTGGTTTTTTTTCTGTAAAAGCATTCATTGGTTTGAAAGAGACTTAAAGGAGCTGGGTACATTTTCTAACTCTGCTGGTGGCCAGTTGGGTGAGCCTCCTATATTGGAACTTGCATTACTTGATGTTCATTTGTTTTTTGATTGTTGTTTAGGGTTTTGGTGTTTGGTTTTTTTGTTGTTGTTTGGGTTTTTTTTTCCCCTAGTTGCCTTTAGTTTTTACCGAATTTGAGCTCTACTACAAAAAGGCTTTATAGTACTTTTGGTGCCTTAGCCATTTGGCTAATTGTGAAAATGGGAGTGGTGCTTGTTTGAATATGGAAGAGCAGGGTTCTCATTCTGGGCTGCTTACTGTGCAAAAAGACACAAAATATAAGTGACATAAAAAGGAAGGGACAAAGGATAGGAAAAAACCAACTCAAAAGCTTAAATGGGTGCCTATGCATGTAATTTATAGCTGCAGTTTTATTCAGATACTCAAAAGAAGGGTGAGAACACAAGTTGAGACTTACAAGATGGATGTTAGCAAACTATGTGTGAAATATGGCAGAATGATGGCAGCAACCTTCCACCTGCTTCTTTCATCTTATTTTTTATTCCTTTTATTTTCTTTACAAATCTTATTTCTGTAATGTTGATAAAGATACCTTCAGAGTGTACTCAGTGTCTGCCATGCCCTATTCACACATGGCTCCCAAAGGGCACGTTTCTCCATGAAAGAATGAAGGTCCATTTTGAGCTTAATATAAAGAGTACTTCAGGCTTTTCTGCATGCTCAAAAAAAATACCATAAGTTGAACCTGTGACATTCTTGTTAAAATTATTGCTGTAGCTTTTCTGTTATGTGTATGTAATGAGATCACTAACAGAAGAAAACAGTAAGGACTCAGTTCTGACTTTAGCTTGTGTTGTGCTGTTACGTGCTGGATAGTTGTACAACCCGAGTGCCTTTTCAGTGTTGGCTTTTTAGCAGTATAATTAATGTCAGAAGTGAAGTTTAGTTTTAAATCTACATTAATACTAAACCATTAGATATCTCAGTTTCCTTCTGGATGGAATTAACCCTCTTCTCCTGTAAGTGTGACTTTACAATGTGGCATAGTAACCCTTGCAGCTTCATAAGCTGTTACGCAGAGATTTTAAAAGAACGTGCCCCCTCCCAAACCCATTCAGGCTAAGTGTAAGAAGTAGGCGAGTAAAAAGTACAAAAAGATGGTGGTAGCTTGACATAGAGACACAGAAAGGGTTCATAATAGGACTAGGGACTAAATCCAGGTCTCAGTCACAGTTACGTATACCTGCGTAAAGGGGACTCCTACTGCCTGTGGTTTTCACACAGAAGTTTGTCGTACATTTTTAGCACAGCTTTAACTTGCCTCTTACTGAAATGGCATTGCTAATTTGCATTTCAGAAGCCATGCAAAAAGATATGCCGAGAAAGAATAAATAATGTGGCATGCTGTGTTTAAAATTCATTGATGAAAAAAGACTTCAAAAGGCTAGGAAAAAGGTGTATAGTATTTGTATGTTTTCATTAAAATCCAGAGAAAGCAAAATCCTGTTATCTGTAATTGTTGGAAGCTAAAATCAAGCAAGTGACAAAGCTTTCTAATTCTAGTTGATCTTGTTGACAAAGTAGCTAACATTTCTGCATAGTTAAGTCCTGAAATATTAAAACAGTGTGTTCCATGATAACTAATAATCATAATGCAAGTTTTTCTGATTCTTACTTATTAAAAATGTTTGGAGTTGCTTAAATCAGAATGGCAGAGTGCGGAACAAATAGATGATCCTTGCCTGCATGCATCGTTACTCATTCGTCTACTACATCTTCAGCTGTGATGAAATAAGGTGTCAGAAATTTTTGCAGCTGTAAATTGAACATCTTTGCGATGCATCTTGTTATCTTTTGAAAGAAGGAGAAAATCAGTAATGGACAGAACAGGCTGGATTCAAATGAATTGTCAGAAGCAGATGGTTGTTTGGTTTGTTGTGTTGTGTGTTTTGGGTTTTTGTTTTGGTTTTTTGGTTTGTTTTTTTTTGTTTGGTTTGTGGTGGTGGGTGTGTTGTGTGTGTGTGTCTGTGTGTGTCTTAAAAAGATACACATTCTCTCTGCCACCCCCCAAGTTACAGGAGATTTTACAGAAGAAAAAACTTTAAATAAACAGCAACTATGTTATTCTGAACCAAAATGAACAAAATATTTTAAAAAAACCCTGTTTATTACATTTTATTATTTGCAATTGTAATACTTTAACTCCAATTCGGATATTTGTTTAATATTATAGCTGAAATTATGTTGTGGTTAGGGCTCCCACAGCTTTATCCCTTGTTGTCATCACTGACTTTCTTTATTAACACTTTACACTAATACTTTCTCTTAAGACTCTTAATAAATTAATCTATTTCAAAGGACAATTACTGAAAATATTTTTGTATGAATGGTGTTGAATTAATTTTTTTTTTTCAACTACTTCAGTGGGACTAAAGAATATTCTGTAGAGAGTCTGATGCTGTGATGAATGCTGTGACGAATTTTGCCTTTTAAAGTATGAATCACTTAGCTATGCTTTGCCCAACTATGGAAAGACTATAAAAACTTCACTTGCCATCTATGGCCTAAAGCTTCTAAGGTTAGCCAGAGGTGCCTAGTCACACCAGAAGATTTGAAATGCTCTAGTATCTTGGCATTTTCTAATACCTAAATGATTGCTATTGACCTACTATAAAATAAGTTGTTTCCCTTCAAGTGGACATCTGTCACAACTTACTGTCATTCTTCACGTTTCTGTCCATCTGACCTCTACAGTAGCTTAGTGTAAACAACTGTGACATTCTGCCTATTCAATACAAAATACTCGGAAGTACTTTTCAAAAACATCTTTTCTTAGAACAGAACAGGGGTGTTTTTTAAGTTGTTTAAGGAGTTTAATTTGATGTTCACAGGTTTCCCTGTGATTTTGGAAATCTATGTCTTATTTTTTCCACGGGGGTACTTTATTTAACTGAATCCTTTTATTTATTTTTTTAATTATTA
>JANIJG010021087.1:52532-78504 GCA_024611175.1 Megaceryle torquata
ATTATTATTTTTAAAATAAAGCTATATTCTTCAGCTTTAACTCAAGAGCAAAACATGTTAGATTTGTTTCTTGGTACTAATATATCTAAGCATATAGTATTACACTTTCTTCTCACACAGAATGGATTTTGAGAAACAAAATTGCTATGTGCGGAATAGCAGTGGTCCATCTGCTTTCCTATCCTTTCTCTGACAGCTAGTGTTACTCTCTGTTCTCTGAAGGAAGATCTAGTGCAGCCCTCATAATGGATGATCATACAGTAGCATACCTGGGCGGGGAGTGCTTTTTCTAACCCCCTGGTAGCTAGTGCTTGGTTTACGTGGTGGAGCATATTACATGTCACTTTATTGCCTGTTTAATGGAACCAGCCGTTGTTTCCATGGACCATCTAATACAGTCTCAAATCTATTAAGTGTTTTTTCAAGATGTAAGGAAGAAAGACAAGATAGGTTTTTTCCTTTTTATATATTGCAGTCAGTACCACCAATACCACATATAATGCAATAAAAGATCATAATTGTGGCCTTTTGATTCAAGTAGATTTTCCCTTTATCTTGTGGCATGAGAGATGACTAGAGTTGTCATTACTCGGAACATTCTTTTCCTTGGTTTGACCCCTGGATACTAACATTTTTAATCTTTTCAACTTTATCAGAAAGTGTTCCATATCTTTAATTTCCTTTCTTAGAACACATGCTGATGTTTTCCACCTGTATATGCTTTAACAGGAAATAAACAGAAAATATTTTTCTGTGCTCAATCAGTAATACTGTTAAGCACTGTCACAAAGCAGTGATGGATGTCTTGTTCCCTTTGAGGGGTCATTTGTCTAGTCCAACACAATCTCTCACATTTGTAAAATATAATTTTAAAAGTGTAACAAAACTTAACTAAAGAGTTAGAATGAAGATGGAAATTTCTTCTAGGAAATAATAATAATAAATAAATGTAACCTTGCTTATTCTTGTCTTGCTTTGGAAAGTAGTCTTAGGGATAGGGTGTAAAGTTTATATTTAGACTGTCGACCTGACATACTGAAAGACTGGTCAAAAGTTGTGTTACCTTAGCCTGATCAGGTAAACATTAGAAACTGCCAAAATACTGAAATCTAAGAACCCATTTGCAGTAAAAGAAAATAAAATACTGAAGTTACATTTCTTAATTTTTATTTTTCTTTTACACATTTTGATATATTTTGTGTCCTTCTACTGAACTCTGTAAAATGTGCCAATAAAATTTGACCAAACATGACAAAGTTTTTCCCACATAGACCACATATAGTGTGTATGTTTCACAGATCCTGGGAGTAGACACAACTGGCCTAGTGTATACTGGCCACACACAACACACACACTGGCCTAGTACCCCAATGACTTGACAAGGCAAAACCAGCAGATCCCTACAAGCTCAGTTTCTTTAGTAGAAGAAAAATAAAAAGTGCAGCTGATGGCTTAGCTAAGGGTAACATGCTGCTTCAGGGAACTGGATTGCAAAACCCCGAGAGCATAACCTGTGGTGCTGCCTTGAATGTTGAATTTATAAGGTTGCCCCCTCACCTTATTTATGCTGAGGCTCTGAGAGATAAGTGGGTCACATGACCAGCTCCAGTGTTGTATATTTAGTCTGAAGCATCAAGTTAAGTGGGGAATGCCCCTCAAAGGTTGATGCAGAATAAGGATGTAAGGAAGCAGAGAGCACAATTAGTATTTATTCTTGCTGATTCCATAAACATTTACTTTATATTATTTTCATAAACTAGATACTTGAAGCATTTTGGAGTACACTGGAAACGGTTTTCATGCAAAAGAATGTTTATTTGAAAAGAGTACTTTGTACACCTCATCACTTGTTTGAAGGTTTCATTTGAGTAAAACAGAATAATTAATATTTCCTCATGTTAATTTAACAACCCATTTCACAACCCTTTGGATGACTTTACCAGTAATATGGTCTCCTTTGTAGGGTGTTGTATGTAACACTTGTACTGATGTAGGTTTTTTTTTTTTTAAACGCCTTGTGTGTGTTTCGTAAAATATGCTTTATTTTAAAATTAGGGCTTCCTGTTGCAGCTGTTCCAGGAGCTCTGAGTCCTTTGGCTATTCCAAATGCTGCTGCTGCAGCTGCAGCTGCTGCTGCTGGCCGAGTGGGAATGCCTGGAGTTTCAGCTGGTGGCAATACAGTCCTCCTGGTTAGCAATTTAAATGAAGAGGTCAGTGGAAGAATTTAATTTTTTTTATTATATATATATTTTTTTTTACTCTTTTAGTCACACTTCATTTGTCAGTATTTTATAATTTCTTTGTATTTGGTCTCTTACATTTGTATTTTAAGCTCAAAGTATTTTTGCTGTTTTTTTAATAATTCTCCAAAGTTAATTTTAAAGCCATTACTGTTAATTACTTTTGTTTTCCTGGGTAGCTAACAACTTAAAATATGCTTTGATAATTGGCTACCTGTTTTTTCTAAGAAAAAAGGTAACTATAGCATGTTTGACGTTTGAATTGAAAGCTTTATTTTAACAAAATCGCAACTATGATTTCTTTTACAATTATAATCACATAAACTAGGATTTCTGTTTTGTTTCTTCTGATTGTTTGCTGTTTCATTTCATGCTTGTATGTCACATTTTAAGGTCTTAATTTATGTGAACTACTCTAACACATTTTTCTTTGAAGGTTCTCCCAAAGATCTTGACGAGGCACTCTTCCAGTCTTTCTTAGTAATTTTTTTTCTTTGCAGTTACTCATTTGTCTTTAGAAAAAATAATTTAAAAAATGATGCAAAGCATTTTCACCTTAACTGTATCTTTCTTGCTAACTCTGAAATCTAAGGGGTTTATTTAGTTTTGCATTTTTACTGTCCTTTTCATTTATTTTGATGGCTGTGAAAGCTGGTATGAAATGTGGGAAGTTTGTATCAGTCTAGCTGTTCCATTTTTAACGGCCTCTGTCACTGTAAATCATTAAGCTTTTTTTATCATCTGGTACTATTTTGTCATCCACAGTCTTGCATGTTAAAATGTTTTAGATCAGAGTGCTATTTTGAAAGATTTTTTGCCTGCATTTCATAACCAGCCATGCTTACGCAGTTAAAGTTCAAAGTTTAAAATTTCTATTGCATGCTTTTTTATTTATTTTCATGTTGAGATGAAATGCTGTAGTTTACTCTTGATATGAATGTACTTTACCCATATTTGTCTTGGGTGACTACATTTTACTCAGTTTTTCTTGTACAGTACATAAACCAACCATTTTCTGACCAAATTCCTGCATTTCCTATGTACTGACCTATATTTTATTTTTTTTTTGTTCCCCACTTCCTTATTTTTTTCTTCTGCATTGCTGTATTCCCTTCCCCATTTCATCCTTTTCCCTTTGTGTTCAACTCCCTTTCCTTGTCTTTACCCAAATTCCCATGCCCTTCCCTGTCTTACCCTTCTCCTTGTCTTTGTCTACATTCCCTGTCTTCATTCCCTATGTTCATGCTTCTGTGCTTGAACAAAATGTTCCTCGGACCAACTTGCCCCAATTAACCGCCTTGAAACCATGATCCATGACCACCTCACCATTCTGCGGGAACCACCCTTCGTTATGGATGATCTGTTCATCTCCGCTCTTCCTCGACTCTTCTCTCTTCTTGTCTTACGCTGCTTGCTCTTCTCTCCTTCTAAAGATGGTTACGCCCCAAAGTCTGTTTACCCTCTTCGGTATGTTATTGTTAGCACTATACTTTTATTATTGATTTGATTTTGGTTTGGTTTTTGGTTTTGTTTTGGTTTTTTTTGTTTGTTTGTTTCACCTTAATTCTTATTTGTAGCTAGCACTTTGGCTTAAAGTTGAATAGTAAATCTTTTGCTATTTTTCTTTTGCTGTTTAAAACTCTCCATAGACACAGATTTTCTTTTAATGCATGCTAATATATTTTGCATGGTCTTTAATTTAATATCATTCACATAGCTTTGAGGGTTTATCAGAAATTATTCTTTTCAAAATTCACTATTCAAAATCTTTATCTCCTTTATTCATTTGTGAGAGTGTTGAGTTTGAGTGAGTGATCTTGTTGCTGTCTGAATGTTCCATTGATATGTCAAAATATATTACTTCGGTGACTGGCTTTAAAATGAACTTTTTCTTTTGGGTTACCTTTGACTTTGAAAAGGTGTTTATGGTGATGTGCAGCGTGTGAAGATTTTATACAATAAGAAAGACAGTGCTCTTATACAGATGGCTGATGGAAACCAGTCACAGCTGGGTAAGATTAGTTTTCTGTTTGTATTCCCGTTAGTCCAAGTACTTGAAATAATGCTGTGTAAAATTAGGTGAAATAAATATGTTTATTTTTGTCAATTTGTCTTGTATCATGGTGAGCCACAGGTTCTAAAATCCTTCTGCATGCACTTGTATTCCGGAAGGTCTGCACAATGTCCTAAATTAATTCCAACAGCCGAATCACATGTGATGGTCTTTAAAGAAATTCAAGTACTTGCATAGATTCTGTAGATCTAGATCTTGATTCCAGTGTCCTAGCACATGGACCATTTGATTTGCTTGGGTGTTTTTCGTGTTTGCTTGTGTGATGCCAATCTCTTTTCTGTAGTGCCCGGCAATAGGACAAGGAACAATGGGTATAAACTTGAGCACTGAAAGTTCCAGTTGAACATGAGAAGGAACTTCTTTACTGTGAGGGTGACAGAGCACTGGAACAGGCTGCCCGGAGAGGTGGTGGAGTCTCCTTCTCTAGAGACTTTCAAAACCCATCTGGATGCGTTCCTGTGCGACACGCCCTAGTCGATCCTGCATTGTCAGGGGGGGTTGGACTTGATGATCTCTATAGGTCCCTTCCAACCCCTAACGTTCTACAATTCTATATATCACAACCTACTGAAAAGTAACTCTGAATTGAGTAAAATTCTTGTCTTTTTCAGCCATGAGCCATCTTAATGGACAAAAAATGTATGGAAAGATTATCCGCGTTACCCTTTCTAAACATCAGACAGTACAACTACCTCGTGAGGGACTTGATGACCAAGGGCTGACTAAAGATTTTGGTAATTCACCTCTGCATCGCTTCAAAAAACCTGGTTCAAAAAACTTTCAAAATATATTCCCTCCTTCTGCAACACTTCATCTGTCCAATATTCCGTAAGTGTTGGCTGTCAGTAAGACAGTAGTATTAAGTGAATCACAACACACAAATTAACTAATATCTTGCTTATGCTTATTTTCTTTCTGTCTGCAGACCATCAGTAGCAGAGGAGGATCTACGCACATTGTTTGCTAACACTGGAGGCACTGTGAAAGCATTTAAATTTTTTCAGTAAGTAACTTTTCTGTATACAGCTCTAACAAAATGTTGCCTAAGTACTTTTTTGTAATGTGTCTTAAGGAAAAATATATAGAGGATAGCAAACAGGGGCAACCCCTGTAGTGTTCAAGTTCCTAATGCCATTATTTTGTTTCAGAAGAGATCACAAGATGGCACTCCTTCAGATGTCAACAGTAGAAGAAGCTATTCAGGCTTTGATTGATCTTCACAATTATAATCTGGGAGAAAGTCACCATCTGAGAGTTTCTTTCTCTAAGTCGACTATTTAAAATGATGGATTGAAAACAGGGGTGTATTTGCATTGTTTGGTGTTGTCACCTATTGACTGTTCAGGAAAGTGGGGACCAGAGTTTGTCTTCTGTTGTTTTTTTTGTTTGGTTGGTTGGTTTTCTTTTTGTTGTGGTTTTGGGGGGTTTTTTGTTTGTTTGGTTTGGTTCTGTTTGTTTGTTTGTTTGTTTTTTTCATGCTGTTACCATTCCTTGGTTGTTAAAAAAAAAATAAAAATAAAAGCAGTGATACTAACTGCTGTTGTTCAACTGTTGTTTAGATAAACCATCATTCTGTTTAAAAGATGTCAAGTTAATACCGCAGTTTTTTCAACTTAGTTGACGTACGTGCCTTAAAAAGGAAAACTAGTACTGCTGGAATTGCGTAACTAGTAAAAAGCAAATTTGGTTGTCTGGGGCACATTGTTACATGATAATTTCAGTATGTTTAGGCAGGGGTGTGTAAAAAGGTTAAGCTTTTGTTTCTCCTGCTTGATAGATTTATCTGCTGGCTTGTCACTTATTTTTCTTTTTAATTGGATAAGATGCATTACACTGAAAGAGTAAAATGATAGTACTTGATTTATGCTACTTTTTGCTTTGTGCTCTTTTTTTAAAAAGGCCTTTTGTATTTCATGATTCTGGTCTAGATTCAGTTATGAATGTAGGCATTAGTTAAAATTAATAAGTACGGAATATTAATTTCTTAAAGGACAAAAAGTGACTTCTGTGACTTTGAGCCCTACGTGAAAAGCATTGTGGAATCTTAACCTTTTTGTACACACTCTTGTGGAATGTATCATATAAATGTCAGCACTAAGTAATGTCTTGTTTGTGGCTGAATATTTTTCGTAGATGTTTTTGAAGTTGACATGACTTATGTGCATTTCAATATATATTGCCATCTTTAGTTTGTAATTAAGATATGGAATATGGTTGTGGATTTCTGAGCATGTACAGACTGGTCAAGCTAGTTCAGGAAACGGTGCATGTATTTTTCAGTGATGAAGAAAGTTTGCTGCAAATGCTTGCAGGAAATTTTGTGGCAGTTTTCTAAAACTGATAACCAGGTGGGACCAAAGTTTATGTGCCTTTAGTCTTAATTTACCTTGCATTGTAATATTCAGTTTTAATAAATCTCTTCAAAATATTTTGTATTTAGAAATTGATCTGACTTTACTATAAACATGGCTCAGAATCTACAGATCCAGTTAATTTGAAAGCAGTTCTCTGTCAGTCTGAACTGTTAACCTTGATTGTGTTTAAACGACCAATACTTTTTGAAATTGATGTACTTAGTTTCAAGATTCATAGATTCTGTTATCTATGTAGAAAAAAAAAGGTCATGTATATTTTCTATTAGTTGAGTTTTTACATCTTTAGAATTGTAAAGTTCAGTATAGTTTGAAAGTGGCACAATTAAAAATTAATTTTCTAACAAAGTTGGGAGGTTTGACGGTTGTTTAATTTCATTTTGTGTGTACTCTGCTTACCTCTGTAGCATGCTCAATAAACACTTCTGTAGCTCTGTATTCACCTTTTCTGTCTTTCTCTGCTGCTTTCTCTCTCTCCTCTTCTTTGTTTTTCACTTCTACTGTGCTTCTAAATTCATGTTTATTCTCTGCCAGGGTGGGAAAAGCATAATATTAAAAAATCCAATTTATGGCTTTCTACCATAAATCTGATGCTGTGAAAAATACCAGCGCTTTATTTTCAGAGAGTGACCCCTTTGCAGGCATATGTGCATATTAAACGTTTCCCACCCTGTTATAACTTACTGCTTTAAAGACATAACTTTTATTGTAGTTCGTTAGCGCTCTCTCTCTATCTTTTTGGTTTCTAAGCAGATTTATGCACTAATAGATCTCTCAGGTTTGCCATGCTCTCTTGCTGCAGTTTCATCTTTCTTGTTTTTTGTGTCTGCTAAAGATTTTCTACTAATCATACAGTATACTCGTGGATTAAAGTAACAAAGTTTTAAACGTGAGATTAGTGGACCATACGTATTTCGGACCACAGTATTTCACCTTTTCAGAGACATGGGTTCAAATGAATGTAAAAACACTTTGGGCACTTTAATAGTGGGGTTTTTTGTATTACTTTGAACTGATTGTTCTGGGGGTTTTCCCCTTGATTAAAAATAGGATTAAAACTTTTACACGATCCCTTTTAAGAGTAACTGTATGATCCTGAAGCATTACATTAGTAAAAGCTGTCAGTGTTCAATTTGAAGCATTTTTCTGTCACTTTGCCAGTACCACTACTGTAGATTTATTGATGTCAGATGACTTTGTGACATTATGTCTGTTCCTTGGGTTGGTTTTCAAATCAATAAATAGCTATCAGCTTTTTAAAGGTCATGGTATAACATAGGAGGCTTGCATTAGTCTTCACTACATTAAATAAAATACATTAGGTTCTTACCTGTTTTATCAGAAATACATCCGAGATATGACTGAAGTTCTACTCCAGCTACCACAGTGATCCCTCTGTCTGAAATGTTAGTAGAATCAGATTAATCCATACGTGTTGATTCATAAGTTTCAGCAACATCTTTTTACAACTCAAGCACCCAATGGATTGATGATTAAGGGTCTGACTGAGATGGTATTTACATTTTTCATCGATATATTATGATCTCCCGTATTTTTAAAAGTGAAAGTGTGTCAGGTTTCCTTTTGCATATCAGAATGTGCTTGCATGTTTCAAATAGAAATGTGTACTGGAATTTACCATTCCTTGGGTTCAGCTTGTGTTGAACTGGTTACACTCCTAAGTCATCTGTATCAGATAGCGTACAGTGATTGCCGTATGTATAATTTTGAAATAACTTTAAACAGCTGCAGGTTGAGTGTTTACAACAGGGTTTTGTAAAACTGTAACTTACTCATTTCTTGCCAGGCTTATTTTCTTAAAAAGAAGTTTCTGTACTTCTTCTCTCATTTGAAAGTTCTGTGTCAAAAACCTCAAGGGAACGAATATATATTGAATTTGATTTGTTATAAATTCAGTACCTTTATTATGAGGTTATATTTTTATCAGCCAGAATGAAAAGTAATGATAGTCATAATTGTCATGAAAGCATTTTTAACTCAATGGAGCAAATCACAGTTCAGTTATTGATATGCAGTCTTTAAAGTGGTATCTCTTCAGAAACTACAGGATTGATGCCCTAACTGCTAGAACTTTAAAGAACTTGTTTTTCTTGAGATGGTATTGCATTTTGTATAGTAATTTGTACATTTTTGTTGTTCCAAAATGTAAATATATTTTGTATTTTTAGCTCTTCGGATTGTGAAAATGCAAAGCATCTTTTTTATTAAAATTTTACTAAAAATAAGGTTGATGAATAACTTCTTACACTCCATGGAATATGAGTTTTCAGATTACGTTAGTAGAACTTTACCATAGGCATGTTGATACTCCAAACTCAATTTCAGATTTTTAAAATAATTCTAGTATTTTGATAGAAGGCAGTTGCTGATTTTATTTTTTTTCTTCGTGAATTGTTAGATTTTTCTCTTAAAAGAGCAAGAAAATTGGTTGGAGAAGTCAAAAACTTATTATTTCATCAGGTGATGTCCACAGGGAAATACAACATGAAAATGAAGTAAACCAGAACCTGTTAGCATTCTGACTAAAAATTGTGGCAAAACTTTGCAGTTATGGGAATACTGCCATATGCATTCACTTATATGTTATTAAAATGTACCTTTGTCCTGCAGGAGTAACAGCTCATTTGACTACTATGTCTATTTCTCTGCTTAGATAAGTATTTCTATTGAAACACTAAGAAAAAAAAAGATAAGAATTATGTCTTTCTGTGCAAGCAGGTATATAAATCCACTAGTCCATCTCATGAAATGGTTTTCCCAGTATGAAATTGTTTACAGTGTGCAAGCTTCTTAAAAAGAAGTTTCTGGTGGATAGGTATGAGGCTGAAGTCTCTATCTGCTAGACCTTATTCCATTCCAGAGACTGAGACAGCCTAAAGGTGAGAGTGCTGCTGAGGTGAACAAATTTTCTTTTAAATAATTTGGCAAAATGTCTCATTTTCTATAATCATGGTCTGGGCAGAAAGGGCTATTTAAGTTATGAATGTGGTCAAGACTGTATCTGTAGATAGGTTTACCCAGGTCTTGGTCATGCAACATCTGTAATACTTCCTAACTTCCTGGTCTCTTGCGGTGGAGCAGCTGCGGCCTGCTAGAGTGGTCCTTATCCACCCAAAGGATAAGGAAAGAGACTGATTTTTCTGAAACAGGGGGATTTGGCATGCTATTTTCTACTTAATGGTTCTTGGTAAAGTTAATCAGTGGACTGCAGTAATCTAACTGTTGAGTGATAATTTAATTCTGTTTGTCCACAGTTAAGTGTGCTAGAACCAGTGACAAAGTTCCTGCCTTGTTAAGGAATTACATACGACAATAATGAAGCTTTAGAGAATGTAACTTGGGTTGGGTTATTTTTGTCTCCTGAGCTTTGAAAATCTCTACAGTGCTTCTACACACATGTGCATGTGTGTTTGGTCTCTTCAGCTCGGTTAACAAGGTCATTTTACTGCATGATATGCATTTGTTATACTTTTCTGAGTTTACTGAACTTTCCCCTGATGAATAAACTGAATTTGGAAGAGGATTAGGTTGATTTGTTTTCCCCCCTTCAAAGTTTACAGCGTGCAATATTTACTTTTTTTTTATTACTTCTACATGCAGGCAGGAAAGGAAAAGCATGTCACTTTTCTTCCTCAGGAAAATGCAGATTGGCTTAAATATCTGAAAAAAAAAAAGGAAGAAAAAAAAAGGCTCAAAAATAGCACTCCTGTGATTGAAGAGTTCTGAATGTTTTATGAGTTTTAGCCCAGTTTCATAAGGAAATGAGACATGCATAATTGCTCTGTCTCCATGTGAATGTCCTGTTCCCTAGATAACCTGTCTCCTCCCTGTCACTTCTTCACCCTTTGGCTGGTTTCCTGTCAGACAAAGGGGCTGGAGGTCTCGCATACCAAGACTTACTATTTCTATGCTTGTGTTAGCAGGCTTGATAGGTCAGTCTTTATTTGAGTGCTGTGGGAAAGGAAAGACTCTGCTGTCTTCTCTTTTGTCTTGGCAGGAATTATTGCACCGGCATGCGCATAGTCCTCTAACAGGTGGTAGCTTGTGAGGTAGCAAACATGGACGAGGCCTGGGGATACTGGGTGGAGTATGCGAGAAACTGGAGGGATGGGATGTTTCACAGCAGGAACAATATTGGACAGAGAAGCATTAAGGGAGTTTCAGTAGGTTTCTTTAAGTTGTTTTCACGCATTCATGGCAATTTAAAAATTTGTTGTTAATGGGAGAGTTACTGGTTGGATTATTTGTGGGGTTATTTTACAAGTCTGGTCAAAATCAGTACAGCTTGTGAGGCAAATACGTTATCTTTTCACTTGCACTCAACGGGTGCAAACTTGTCAGAGCTTAGCAACTGCATGTAGACTGCTGTGGAAGCTGTTTTCCCAGGATGAGTACTGATCATCCCTGGAAGCCATCAAGACTGAAAGCCTGAGGCCTCTAGCCCAAGGATAGGCTACATGTCAGGGTAGTTTAGAATGATTGACACTGATGGCTTACCAAAGAGCTAGATAAAATGAGCTAGCAAGATCTAGTAAGAGATTTGTTAGAGGAGTCATGGAAAGTGGAGCATGTTGGAACTGGCATTTTTTGATGGAAAAAAATGTCTACTGTAAAATTTCTGACCATCTGTATTCCATGGAACAGTCCTCCAGTATCCTTTGCGCTGACTCTTTGATTCCTTAATGCCCTGGGCTTACCTCTCGCAGCATCAGCATCCTTTGAAGATTTCAGTTGTGCAGCCAAAGTCACGCTGGACTAGTCTTATTTCCTGAAGCAACAGAGGTTTCTTGGCAGCTGCACCTGACAAGTACCCATGATTTGCTGCATGTGGTGGGACACCAGCCTTGCTGCTGCTTTAAAGCTTTGACAATCCTCAGCTAGCAAAAATCTCCAGTGTTGTGCCAGCAAAATACTCTCTTCAGCATGCTGTGCTTTGTTGTCTGAACATTGACCTTCAGATACTGACTTTAAGGTAATTTTGGTATGTTTTTTGTCGATAAGTGTCGTGTATCAAAGTGTGGGGGGCTTTTTTTAAATTTTTTTCCCCTTTTTTGAGAGATATTTTCCTGCAGACATTTATAGAAAAGAGACCAGAGGTGATCTTCATTTCCTAGTTCTCAAGCAAATAATGGTAAACCTTAATCATTTTGGTCAGAGGTGCATCTGACCTGTTCTTTAAACTCTGAAGACAAGCTCCACAACTTTTCTAGTCAGTCTGCATCACTGCTTTGCTATGCTTACTGTTAGACCTCAGGGGAGAAAGAAATCATTCTTAACCTAAATCTCTTGCTGCAATTTAAGTCCCATTTGAGTTTTAGAAAGTGACTATTTTCAAATTCCTTTTTCACATGTAGCTAAACCACATCTATAGAGTGTAGTACTTCGGAGCATATGGTTAATAGTAGATGACCTTTTTCCTCATAGATTGGCTCTTCACTCAAGATAGCTCTTAAAATTGAAGGTGTTTGTGGTGCCATCTGGTTACACAGAGGTGGGTGTACTTTGAATGAGTTGCCCTTTTGATTACAAAAGGAGAATGAGAGTGGTTAACACCAAGCAGTTCCACATTACTCTGGATGAGCTCCAAATAGCTTTTTTTCGCCCAGGTTGTATACCTTGTCTGAGTAAGTCTGCAGCACATCTTGGTCCAAGGACCAGGGATTCCAGGAACTGAGAAGTGGAAAGCAGAAGCAATATACTTAATGTTTGTAATATTGTAACTGGATTTTTAAAGTCGGTATCACTTATAACTTCCTTGAACAAAAGGGGATATTACCTGGAAGATTTAGATACATACAGTAGACATAACACTTTAAATATATTGATTCTAACAATGTAACATTTCTCTTTCCTATCCCTTTGTTAATGTGACTATCAAGGACAGGAATGTGTTCTTGCACTGCAAGAAGTAAGACAGGAATTATTCAGGAGGTACTTTTACTTCATGGCTGGGCTGTTCTTATGGCTTGCTGCTGTTGAAGGGGTTAGTCCTGCTCTTCCCATTCTTGGCTAAGTGATCTTCTGCCAGCTCTGATGACTGTCTTATTCTTGCCCTTCTTCTGGATGATGCAACTTGCTAAATGTTGCACCTACCTACCAAAAAAGTCTTAACTTCTTCCTTCTCCCTGTCCTCCTTTTGGTATTGGATTTTGCTCTTTAGTGGACTGAACCTGGTCACTGAATGATTAAAGAAATGCTGAAGTAGATGGAGCATACTTCTACAGGGAGTGGGTAGACAACACTACCTGCTTTAACAGAAGTAAAATATCAGCTAAATTGTAATGAAAATGTCAGCTTTAAAACACTTTGTTGATAAAATTGTTCTGGCCCTAAAGGCTGAACTCTTGTAGATTTTAAGTATCGGTGGAAATACTGAGTAGCTCTAGGACTTAAGCTAATACAGACTGATGTTCATTGACATTAGTGCCCATAAAACCTCTTTAGTTTCTAGACACTAATAATTACAGATATAACATAATAAACACACCTCTTTACAGCAACATCTTATGAAGTGGTTTCCATGTACTACCAAAATAGTGGATTGCATCAGCTTCTTAGGCTATGCTGAATATTTTGCTTACATAAAGTTATTTAAATTTTTAATGTGTTATTTTTTCCTGTCTCACTGAGGAAAAACTTGTAATCATGGGTTAATGATAGTGGTGTCCGTGATGATGATTATTACACATGAGGTTGGGGGGGGGGGGAGGAGGGAGGGTGTTGCAGGTTTTTTCCCCCCATCTTTAGCCTATCTTGCCAGTGTTGTATTTCTGCCATTGCTGCTTTAGGTCTAAGCAGGAATCTTCCTCTTGCAACTTTTAAGTCTCCAGCTGGCATCTCCAGTGGGCTTCTCCTGTTACTAGGTTTCCGGAAATGCTTTGTATTAGTTCCTTGTTAATCATGTTGAAAGTGATGTTTGCTTTTACCTGATGGAGTTGCACTGACATTTATACCTTAAGTGTCTTGAGGCAAGGCCTCTCCTTTACTTGAGATGTCAGTCATGTTGTAAAGGCCATAATAATTCTCAAGAAACATTTCTATTTGCCCCTCACTGTAGTGTAAGAGGAGAAAGGCAAGAAACAAGTGTGTCATGTAGCCAGACTTTTACTGTTTTATGGTGACAGATCATGGTAATATTTACTACTTATGAGCCATACACATAAATTTACATATTTATGTAGTAATGAATAAAGTAAAATATTGTGGCATTTCTAGTTGGAACATAATTGCCATGTGTATTAACACAGATCTGGGATCTGGATGTCAAAGAAAGAGACAGAAGTAAAGCTGGTTTACCAAATTGATTCACTACTGTTGAGTATTTTAAGAAGCTGTAATAAGGGAAAAATCTTAAGGAAGAGATGGAAATATTTTTATTTATAGTTAAAAAGTAAAGGTGATAAACAGTATCATACCTACAGCTCTTGCATGCTGCAAAGTTCACCATAGACTAGTTCCTGTACTAAATTTCTGAAGTGTATTAATAGCTCTGTTCTTTAGACTTGAAGTGGACTGAAGATTAAATTAAAAGAAAGAAAAAATTCTGCTAGACTGTTTACATCTCATCTGAAATTCTGCACTCTTTCCACCTTACACTTTATCATCTCCTTTTCTATTTTCCTATCTAGCTCAGGCCAGATACACCAAGCCTTAAATAAAATGAATGTTTTTCTTTTCTCTATCACACCTGCCTGTCATTGCCCCACCACCCCTCCCCAACTTTAGAGCATTTACACTTTTTACACTCTGCTTCTTTTTAAAATCTGCTCTCATCTGTTCTCCATCCAACACTGCTTCTGTGTACCTTATTCCCCTGGTTTTACCACCTCCTTGTCCTCTGTGCACCATCTTTCCCCTCTGAATGATCCCCATGCACTTGCTGCAGGCTTCTTGTGCTCCTTGGTGAATGTGTAATGGTCCTGTGGCAGCCCTGGCTTCCAAATTGTGTTGTTGGCCATCTGCAGGTGTAAGCACGTTGGGAGCTGTTGGGTAGAATTTCAGAAACTGCTTGTCTTCCCTGGACAGAACTCACCTGGGGAGGGTTGAATAGATCTAAAGCTGAACCCAGAGAGAGCCATCTGCTGATGTGCTGTCTTCATTCTTCACATCCTGTGTATGGAGTACTGGCTCCAGAAGACCTCATCTACAAGTACAGCAGAAATTGTGCAATGGGAGACACGAGGAAGATACGTTGTGTGCGAGGAACATCACAAGATTTAGTGGCGAGGATTCCAGGTAATGGGGAAGGTCTTAATGCTGAAATGGGGGGTGGGAATGTTTGGGATTATGCTTATATGGATATATATACACACACACACACTGAATTAAAAGAGACTTCACATGTTGCTTGTAATGTTACAATGGTTGTATCAACAACTTCAAAAAATACCCTTCAAAGCTTTCCATTTTATGGATGTGTAAAGCTAAATGAGATTAAAGCTAAATGAGATTTTTTTGAGGTTCCGACCCCTTCACATCTGCCTGGGCCTGTTTCTAATGCAAGGGACTGATTGGATATGGCAGAATTGCTGTTTAGTTTGGTTTTTTTAGATCACAAAAATCTACTGATGTACTCAAGGAAGGGCTAGCAATGAGACAGAATCAATTGACAGGAGAGAGGGTGAAATGGGGAGGATGTATGTGCTACTTACAGGGTTTTCTGAAAACAGTTTCAGCATATTCACTAATGACCTTGAAGGTGAGGTTAATTTGATATTGATCAGATTAACAAATGTAAAATCTCATAAATAAAAGCAATTAATTAAAAATAGTGAGGAGGACAGTAGTTTGTTGTTGATTGAAAGTGAGGGGAGCTTTAACATAAGAACAAGATGCTATGGAACTGCTAATGCTTCTAAAGTTACAGACTAAGTTGTGACACCTTTATTCGCTAGAGAGAACTTCAGTTTCTTCTGGAGGGATTCTTTGTGTTTCAGCATTTGATGCTGTTCACGCTGAACTGACCGTGGAAGCTTAGCAGAAAATAAGGGCTTCCCTCACAGGATTTCTAGTTGGATTGCAGATATCCAGACTTTCTTCACCGGCTTGTATTTAATCAGGGGAAAGGAGCTTTGGCGATGTCGTGTATCACACCTGCCAGACTTGCTTAAGATATCCCTACCTACTAGAAAAGTATTAAAAGAGATCAACTGTAGCAAATTGAGGATGACAAAACTGGAAACGTGGAACTCCAGAGACCACACTGACACGTACCTGACATCAAGGCTTGCCTGTAATTTCTCTGAGATACCTCTGGTCCTGGAAACCAACAGCTCAGCCCCATAACAGTTCTTGAGAGTGTTGTCTTCTAGTCATGGCCTCTTTGAAACATTGTTTAGTCCTAGAAGCCCAAAGGATAGTTCACACTTACGGTTTAGGTGAATACACAGGTCTTAGTCCAAATATGTCCCAGATAAGCAGAGGAGATTTGAGGTCACTGTATCCATATTACGTTAAAGTACTATGATATTGTGTCATATTCTAGGTTATTGAAAGCGGTGGAAGGAGGTTGGAATTTAATGGGTCTATTTCTGAGCCTTGGCTGTAAACTTGGATGTCGGGCACATGAGTAGCCTTATGTTTATTGTTAATGTTAGTCTTTCTCTCTTTTTCTCTGGCATTCCTGCCTTCTTGCTGAAGATCTTCAAAAGAACCTCAGTGTGAGGGCAGGAGGTGGTAGAAGCCCCATCCCTGGAAAGATCCAGGGTCAGGTTGGGTGGGGATCTGAGCAACCTGACCTAGTTAAAGATGTCCCTGCGTACTGCTGCAGGCAGGTGGAAGTCTATAACCTTTAAAGGTCCCTTCCAACCCAAAACATTTTATGACATGGGGCACCTGCACATTCTCATTTTCTTGACTCATGCAAATCCAGATTGATTCCTAATGAGCACTTCTCTCCAGAGATACTGCCAGGTCATGAGAGTAAACTTAGCAGCACACCTAGTGTGCTCCCAATATCCTCCCAGTCCACAATCCTCTTCTCTTCCAAGACAAACCCTGTAATCTGTTCATTAAAGCTTTGTTGTAGGAGGTGCCATGGTTTATGTGAAGTTTCTCAGTCCTAACAGGAGGAATCTACAGTGTGCATTGTGCACTAACAACTGAGTGGAATATTTAAGCAAATGCATTTTCCTGCTATTGCTACTTTTTGCGTCCTTTACATATAAGTGAGAAGACGTGAGAAAATCAGTAAGTGAACCCAGCCTATTAGGTTTAATGCAGTGAGCAGAGAGAGAGAAAATGAAGTACTGTTAACTGCCTGTCTCCCTCACAGTCTGTCCTCATCCCATGACTCCACTGAAAGGACTTTCATGTTTTTTTTTTTTTTTATTAGAAATAACACTATCAGGGAGGGAACAGACACCACACTCCACATGTTGCAGTTGTATCATCCTTTCCAGGTGCCTGTTTTGTTTTTAAGAAAAATGATAATAGGAACAGTAGTGGGGAAAGACAGAGCACAAGCAATTCCCACTCTTCCCTTTGAAGTGAGCAGTTTAAAAATGGGCTTATTTTGTTAGAATTCAGGGTAAGCACTTCTCAATAGATGAGATACACTTTTGCTCAGTTCCAGTGGACTTCACCAAATCAACCTCCTACTCAATTCAATTAATTCCCTCCCCTCTGTGTGTGAGGAGCAAGGTTTGGATATAAAAACACTGAATGTAAGATTAAAATGTCTACAGAGATGATCAGAAAGGAGTCTATTTTAATAACCCTCTCAGATTGCTGTGCATGAGATATGGAAGTAGGAGGTTTAATCTCAGTGCAGTGCCTTTACAATTATAATCAGAATTGAGCAGAGTATTGGTCAATAGGAAATGTGCTCCTCAGGGTAGGGAGAGTACTGTAACAAGAATTAAGTCTCAGGATGTTAGTAAAGGAAACCATCTGAAAAGAATAATCAGCTGCAGTGGTATGGATCTCAGGTTCACAGAAAGAATTGTTCAAAACTAAACAAAAACCCATAGCAGGAAGCAGCAGAAAATTCACAGAGGCGCTTAGATCACCATTGTGTGAGCAGGAAAAAAACACCGGTTCCAGGTGTATGCTTTCCTTTGGTGACTTTCCCACTTTGAGATATTTACGGCTGGTGCCAAGGAAGAAGGAAAAAGTTATTCACTCTGTCTTTCCTTATGGCTAAGATTGCTTCTTATAAATCAGCACAGTTGTCATTACTTTTAGGCAAGTCATGGGTTGTGGAAGCCTATAAAGTGCTAATTGAAAATATAATTCTGCAGACTTTTTCCTTTTTAATCTCCCAGGCTAAAAGTTCACTGAGTTTCTTCTGGTTTGAGTTTCTTCTGTTTTGTCCCATAATGCATGTCTGCTGTCTTTTATATTAACTTCGGGCTGCTGATGCCTGTGTTATTACACAGAAGCCAAGCTTAAAACCCATTATTTTGAAGTTTTTAATTGTTTGGCCTTTATTTTCCTCTCACATCTATTATGTGTGTTATTTGGAATAAGTGATTAAATGTGATTAGCATGAGTTCACTACTTCTGCTTAATACCATTGTGCTTTGTGAAGAGAATCTTACAGTATCTTTTAAAACTCTTGAAGACTGAGGTAACGTGTAACTTTATAAGATGCTATAATTCTCTACAAATGTCACTGGCTTAAGACACACACACAAACTGAATTACCATGTCTGAAGTCATCAGAGAACTGGAAAATTCAGCAGTAGGAGTATTTGCAGTTTTATATCTTTTATTAAGTGTGGAAGATTAAGACAGAGACCAAACAGTAAGAAAAGGAATATAACCTCTATGTGCTGTTAACCTTATAATGAAGGAGTGTAGTCTCTGCAGATACCATCTGGTGGAGTCTTCGAACATTATAAATATCTGATTAAGGGTAAAGGTATACAAGGTGTGAAAAAGAGAGGAAAATTGTATGCGCCCCGCAATACAGGAGCTTTATTTACAAGCACCTGCTAAGATGTGCTTTCCACTTCCTATATCTTTTGCTACCCTCTGAGCAGGGTCTACACTCAAAGCAAAGATGTGTATGGTACAATTTTTGACAAAAGACACTTGGATTTATTCTCCATACTCAAAAGAGAGGAAATTATATTAGCAAAAGTCACGTGACAAAAAAAAAAATTTACTTGAATTACAGTACATATTCATAAAAATGTTTAAATTTCTGCAGGCTTTGATTATAGTATTTAGCACTTCAGACTTTCACATCAATATATAAAAATTAACAGTTCAGGATGCTCCTCATTCCAAGGCAATTTTCTGTGGAGGTAAGCTATTGCCTTAATGTCTTTCTAAAGCTGAAGGGTTTTTAATATGTCATTAATCATAATTGGTAGTCTTTGATGATTTAAATTGTGCAATACTTATGCCCATTTCTTATGCAGAAAGCAAGCAGATGTAGAGTGTGGAGTTTAGTCGATGTTTTCTTAAGGCAGACCTTAATCACACAATAAGATACTTGAAATTATCACTGATTAAAAAGAGAATATTGTTTCAAGGAGCTGTAAGTTACAATATTTGTTTTGTTTTGTTTTTAAATATATATATATATATATAGAACTGCTTCTGAATAATGAAATCACTGCACACAAGGATGCAGCATCAGGCCTTGTCTTTGAATGCTGTCTCTGCTGGGGAACAGTCTTACAAGGCCAACAGGAACTAGGTACCTGTCAATCATACTGTCTCAGGCTGTCATTGCATAGGAAATTATGTCAGAAATACCAGACTGGGGCACAGAAACCAGCAGAACTGGCACCAATAGGAGGAAAAGTCATTAGAGGCAGTTTGTTTATTTTGTGGGGGGGTCAATAATTGGAAGAGACATGATAAAGTGTGCAAAACTCCTACATCTTAATGTAGGCTATACTGGAATTACCTCTGAATATAAGAGCTGCAAGATGTATCCAAATACTTGTGAAGCTAAACACAGTATGAATATTCTGGAGTGAAAATAATCTTAAGTACTTGAGAGTTCAGATGTAAATAATACTAGTTTTGCTTGAAAATGGCACTGATGCTCTGGAATTCTTGAACAAGTATTAAGGAATTACAGTATTATAGGATATATATATCTCTTTTAAATTTGCTTTCAGTGCAAAAGCATATGGTGCTGCTAGGTCTCAAGCAATAAATAAGTAGATGTCAGCGATGTAGCCTCAATGGGTCTGATGTTGCTTGAGCTGCCTCTGATTCCCCACAGCCTGAAGATGCCTTAAGTATCACAGTGCCTACCAGAGCCAAAGCACCAGCTTGAGATACCAGTGAGACCCACTGTGGAGTGTCAGGGGGGGAAGTGCCCTAGGTCTAACCTGTATGTCCACCAGAGCTAATCTAGCTTCTTGGTAATGAAGGTGTCCCCTCTTCAGACAAGAGAATGGGCCTGCCCAGCACTCCTAAGGGGAAGAAAGGGTCTCAGCTATACTTTCAGTCACTCTTGAATATCTCAGGTGGATTATTTGGATGATTGCAGGATCATTTGGTGGCTCTCTCTCTCTCATAAGGCACCTTTGAACCCAGCCTGCCTTAATCTAGTTGTGAATAGAAGTTAATTTAAAGCTATTCAGAAGCTAATTTAGAGAGATGTACTGAGCTCTCTTCAAAGCAGCAGTCTTTTCGGATTCCATTTCTAAATTGTGATTTTTCTTTTTACTGTGATTTCCAGGGACTGTTTCAGGGAAAAATGTCTTGGTTACTATTGCAGCACATCAGATGTTGGTTACTTGATATCTTTTAAGCAGTGCTCTGTTCTTCTGGAAACACTGAAGCTACCTTTACACAGCACAGGGATAATCCATGTGTGGCACATCAGTGGGACCCTTGACCCCCCTAGTATAGGCAAAGATGCCAACAGTAGCTTGCAGTGGACTCCTGCATCGCAGCAAACAACTGATCTTGCATATTTTTCCCTAGGAATCTCACAGTCGCCAATCTTGTTACATACATTCTCCATAATGTTTTTTGACTTCCCCCAAGTAAGTTCCTGAGGCAAAGTGATGCTGTTTGGATCTGTATCCCTGGCCCTCTCCCACTCAGGCCTGTAACTTTCTGATAAACATCTGTTCATCAGAACAGCATGTTCCTAGGAGGATAATAGGGGAGGGTTACCTAGAGAGAGGACCAGATACTGTTTGAAAAAACCCCCAGTGTTTCCAATAACTAACCACTGAGACAGGTGTATTCCATCCCTCCATAACACCTTATAGTCATCAGAGAATGTCCCGTTGTCATAAAACCCAAACCCCTTGTAACAGCACCAGTCATGTAGCCAGGAGTTGATATTCATTATTTGTCTATTTCTGGCTACTTGTTTTCTCTAACTGGTGAAATGGAAGAGAAGATATCTTGGGGACCACTGTTTTTCACTTGCACCCCCAGGTCTTTATAGTCTCCCTTGATTCTGCCTATATTCTGGCTCACAGTGTCACTCATGCCCACATGAAGAGTAACAGTGGATAGTAGTTAGTGCTCTTGACAAGTTGTGTCACTTTCAGCAATGTCTCGCATCTTAGCTCCTGAGAGGCAGCACACTTCTTGTGACTCCCTGTCAGGTCAGCAGATGGGCATCTCAGTGGCCTTTAACAGAGAGTCCCTCACTACGAGCCATATTGTTTTTACGGTATCTACTATGTGCTGCTGCTGAAGTTTCTCCATGTAGATCTTGCTCTCTGGTGTCTATAGGTGTTAAAGCTTCTTGTCTGTTTCTGGTAATGATGTTAGAGCATGGAGGAGGAAGCAGAGTCCTGCTTTTTTGGGTCACCAGGGTCCAAGGTGCCTCTTTGTCAGTGGTGTCCTGGTTTTGAAACCACCTATCTATCTCCATCTCAGCTCTTCTAATGCTGCATGACCTTATGACTGTTTCTTGCTCACCCTTACATCAAGAGAAGGGTCCAGGCACTCGCTGCAACCTGCTTCCTGCACTGAAGTGTCCTTCCCGATCTGATCTTTCTGAGCGGATATGTCAGACTTCTCAGGGGTTTTCTCCATAGGAGAAAAAAGGTGAGTCCCCACCATTTTGGCAGAGACCTGGAGCACTTCCCTGAGCTGTGGACCTACAATGCAGGATGCAGGGCCCTCCCTGTGTGCCCTCCCACAAGAACTGCTATGCATCATGTTTGCCAGACTCCTGCTTACTGTGCTCCCAGGGGCCACTGGCTGGGCTCCTCGTGGGTCTCCGCTCTTCCTCAGGTTTCCCTGGTGCCAGGAACCCCCTGTCTGCCATAATCGAGCCCTCAGCCACAGAGTTTACCTTGCTGTGTCCTTTGCTGACTGAAAACAACATGACACCAAGGCAGACACTCGCTCACCACCCTACTTCAATTGCAAGAGCAGCGTGCAGCTTGGCCTGGGGCAGGCAGCTTGGGCCAGGGTAGCTACCTGGTGCAGAGCTCTTGTCCCCTGCAAATGAATTGTATCTGCTTCCCCATGCCATCTGCTCAGATGTGGCATGATGTATCAGTAGCATGATTTGCACTGGTCTTTAAGATATTTTAATTCATTTCCAGTATAAGGAAGAAGCAATACCTTCACTAATCATATGTCACACCTTGCTATGCCCATGTAACCCAGTCTAAGGTCTGACCCTAAATCTCAACTCACCAGGAGGCCAGCAAAAGAGGGGCACTTGCAGACTGGTCTCGGCTCCTACAGGAGAGTAGGAGGAAGCAAGCCCAAGAGAGGGCAGAAATGTTCTCATACATCAGTCTGGGGAGCATTGCAAAGGCTATGGGGTGGAACATGTCGAGTTTGGATGGAGGCTTGATCACTTGTGTTTCTGACTGGGAAAAGGACTTAACGGCACTTGATAGAGGAGCATGCAGAATTACAGGATTTAGGTCTTTTTAAAAGCTGTTGCAAACCTGTAGTGCAGCCAGAGTATGTGCATGGCTCTGGACTGAGAATTGCATTGGAAGGAAGAAAACTAGATGGCTGATTCACCCCATGATATTTGCAACTCCTTCCACACTTGCAGGAGTGTCCAGTGGGTATCTAATTCTACATCTGGGTCTGAATTTGGCAGCATTTCACAGTGAGTGCTCCATCTGTAAATACCGTACGAAAAATGATGTTATCCTGACCCAACACACTTGGGCAGACTTTCTTACTGGAGTTCAGTATTTTCCCTGGGGTGTCAGGTGGGAGCTTGAATCTTTACTTTTTTGAGAGAACCTTCTAAAAAGGTGTGTTTGATAGAGAATTTAACTTGGGCTGAGATATTTTCATTCTCTGTTACTCCTTCCAATCAGATAAGTAAATTGATTAAGAAGCTGTCTTTAAAACACTGGATTACTCAGTCTTTTGTAGTTCCTTTTATAAGAAAAATGTTCTAAATAAAAAGAAGCCTAAGGTTTCCAGTAGAGAGATGGGCTTGTAATCTGTGTGTATGTGTGGGAAGTACTTGAAAATTGCCTCCTACGGACAGATTAGTGACTTGTTGGTAGAGGGAAGTTTCTTTAAAATTATGCTTCGCATAAACTTTAAATTGCAGAAAACATCTACATCCCTGTGAACTTCATTATTTAGGGACTATGTGAAACAAATGTCAGGCTGACACCTCACAAATTGTTTGCTACTGATTCTGCTATTACTTTGTAGATGTTCCCAAAATTTTCACACCAGCTTCTCCAAAAAGTATCTTCAGACAATGGCAAGTTTCATTCTGTGGCATCATTGCCTTGGCAGGTATGCAGAAAGGTGAGTGGGCTGATCACGTGCTTCCCATCTGTCAGCTCATCACTGTTAATAGGTGCTTGAAGGAAAATTGCAGTTATTTCACGTGGAACTGGATGCTGGAAGTTCATATGTCAAGAAAAGATGGACATGGAAAGAACAGAAAGTGTTTCATAACAGTCTTTTTTTATCTACAAAAGACATCCCTGTGCTGCCCTCCTGGGTGGGGGTGGTTATCTTTTGCGCAGATGTGATCTTATCTTAATTTGGACTTGCTGGTGCTCACTGAAAAGGACAAGATGCTGAGTCTGGGCCTGTCTACCCCGAGATACTGAAACACAGAACGGGATTTTTTCCGACAGTGCTGAAGTCCACCTAAAGTCTCACAGATTACTGCACATGTTTTCCCGATTTCCTGGACATATAGCTCCTTCCTGATTGCCAGTTATTGACACCTCTCTCAACCACTGTGTGTATTTTACTTTCTTATCCACAGAGTTGTGCAGTTCCAAAGGAGCAGCTCTAATCTATCCACCATGGATACAGGATTCTCTGAATGCAGGTAGCACTCTACAGCTCTACTGATTTTAATGACTAACTTAAAACAACTTTCCTGACTTTCCTTGTCTGAAAACCATTCTAACAGCCCAGTCAAATTGCCCACATCATTGGTTTCCTGGGCTGCAATTTATCCCAGATGATAAATACAGAAAGCTGTACTTAGCCTGGATTAGGGGCATCCTGGAGTGTTTCAAATAGCTCAGTACTTAAAGGTTTTGGTCCAACATGTTACAGCATGATGGTAGCATGGCTGAGTTGTTAAAATGTACAGTTTGCCATTTGTAGTGCACCAATCAAATAAAACTTGTTCTTCATATTGATTTTTAGCAGCAGCTAGGCAGGCTCTTTTGTGTGATTCATCTTCCTTAAATTTAGCTGCCTAAATATTAGACATCTCATCCGAACCAGTCATCTAGCACAGTCTCCAAATTAGTCATCGGAGATAAGCAGCTCAACAGGACAGTCTGACCTGTGTCAAGATGGGTTTCCAACAGAGATAGGAGGTTGTCACCTCTGTTTTTCTCCACAGATTCTAACTTAATTTAGTGACTTTCGACCGCAAGGTGAGGGAAGCTCTATCCTTTGCTCTGTTTTCCAAAAGTATCTTTTCAAGTTCAGTTATCAATATCCTTCCTTTTAATCATGAAGAAATGTCTTTGTTTGAAGCACAAAACTGGATTTGCTGCCTTTTTTTTTTTATTATTACTTCCCCTTATTTTCTTACTGTTTATTCTGAATGTGAATTGGAATAGTTTCTGAGACTGAGTGAAAGAGAGAGATGTTCTATATTCTTTCTTTAGGCAAGTTTTTTCAGTAATCAATAGCATAACTAGAGCTATGGGTTTCAATGTTTTCTCCTTAAAAACATAGATCAAACAGTATTCCAAAGCCATACATCTTGCCTGTCAAACATTTAATTTATTGTGCTGTTCATTTATAGCTTGAGACTAGAGAACTATTGGTTGACAAAAGAGGATGGATGGCTGTTTTATTGAGTCCTTACACAGCTGGCAGAAGACAGCAAGTGGGGAAAGGAAAATGTTTAACACTCATTTCCAAACTTCTAATAAATTGTGGATGGATCACAAGGGGTTTATGCTAACTTAAGTAACAATTGCACTGTATTGCCAAAAGATTGGGGGTTGGCAATCATCTGCCTCATTCACTATGGTTAAACTGAGCATCAGAAAACAGGTTAAGAATGAACATAACTTAGTTATGCCTCTGAAAGTAGAGCAATATTACCATTAGGACAGTTCTCTTTTTTTCTTTTTTTCTTTTTTTTTTTTTCTATTATTTATCCCATTATACTCCAGAGCTCCTTTTTCAGGTTAGTAGTTTATGGTAATGGGAAAGTGATTTCAGCAGCTTACTCCTCTGACTGATCTGTTGAGTATGTGCACAGGATGGTCTTGCTGTGGGCAGTATTTTGGAGCCCAGATGCTGCTACTGCCTTGGAAGTTCTTTATTATGAGGCAGTAGTCATCCCTCAGCCTCCATCCCTGTAATCTGGATCCTCTGATGATTTTGAAATACATAAAACCTTACCATTGTAGAAAAATACAAGTGCTTATTAGTTTGAACTAATAATTTCCTGATTTGACTGTTTTTCTGTTTTTTGCAATATCAAGTTGTTGGCTTTGGGGACCTTTGTGACCCTGTTCCTCTGCTTTTGCCTCACCATATCCATCCCCATCTTTCTCTGTCTCCATAATGATGTTGCTTCTGTTTGGTAATTTTACTCATCTGTAAACTTAATGTTCCTGCTGAGCATCCTGTAAGCATGGACTGCACTCTTGACTGAATATGTTTGCGAGGTCATTTGCACCACCAACATTCATTGCATATGCTTACCATGATTTCTTGGGGGGTGGAATGCATAATTGTCACAAATGATACTGGGTTAGGAAAGGACTATTCTTGGGGGGGGGGGGGGGGGGTTTCAATAATTTGTCTTTTTTTCCCGTTTTTGGCTGCTTTTGTTGTTAAGAGATTAGAATATAATTTAAAAAAGGGGAGAAATCCTGTTCCATTCATCAGAGGGGTGTGAA
>JANIJG010021087.1:86698-139808 GCA_024611175.1 Megaceryle torquata
TCTCTCTCTCTTTCTCTCTCTCTCTCTTTCTCTCTCTCTCTCTTTCTCTCTCTCTCTCTTTCTCTCTCTCTCTCTTTTTCTCTCTCTCTCTCTTTTTCTCTCTCTTTTTCTCTCTCTTTTTCTCTCTCTTTTTCTCTCTCTTTTTCTCTCTCTCTCTTTTTCTCTCTCTCTCTTTTTCTCTCTCTCTCTTTTTCTCTCTCTCTCTTTTTCTCTCTCTCTCTTTCTCTCTCTCTCTCTCTCTCTCTCCTTTTCCTTTTCCCATTTGAGATGTCTGCATTAGAAACCAACATGATTTTTCACAGTCTGTTTTATTTGGGTTAACAAGTGTATTGAATTTAAGAGATGACATTTTTGTTGTTTTATTTGCAATAGTTTCAAGCTGATGAATTCTGTTTCACAATGTTCCCCGTTTTATGCAGACACACTTTAGATAAGCGCAAGCAAAATATGTTCATTTTACCACTGAATCAGCTTATTGGTTTTAAAAGTGCATTTCCACTATACCATCAACAGCAGTAAAGGCAAAAAGGGAGGAGAAGTGACAGAAAATCTATTTGATGGAGTAAATAGTTTCTTTGCACGTATATATATATAGGTGTGTGGTTTATGCAGGTAAAGTAATGGCGATGGCACTGATGGGAGTGGACATGTTTTAGCAGTATAATGAATGACAAATCATAAAAGTTGACAAACTTTAAAAAAAGATTATGTTTATTAGAGGCTTAATTATTTCCTAATGTCACCAAATGGAAAATTGACTGATATGAGAATCCAGTAAGTTAGGGTCCAAATTGAAACACTAAGTCATGTCTACATGGTAAGTAAAAAGTAATTAAAAAAAAAAAAAGTCACTAATTTTAGGGGAGGGAACAGAGAGAGACTAATACAATTAGAAGTCAATACTTAAATTGTATCTTAAGCACTGCAATTGCAAAAAGTGGATATTTCATAGCAAAGATGTTGCAGTGGAATAAGCAGAAGAAAAAGGCACTAAGGTGAAGAGGAAAATCTGTACATTTACACATTTCTAAGTAAGCACATACACAAAATATTTTGAGTCTTTGGGGTTTTATTAAATTTTTTACCTTCTTTGACCATTTCATCTGGGCTATGAACCCAAGAGGGACATACGTTTTATGTTATTTTCATTTTGACATTTTTATTGTTAAATGCTGTGCACTGACTTTTTTTTTTTTTTTTTTTTTTGCTCAAGTTTAGATACTTGAATCCTGATGTCCTTTTATTCCTCCTGTCATCTGTCATTGATGTAGCGGACTTCTGTGCCAGTGTTGACAGGATTTATCTAAGAGTTTGCTGGATGGCACATTTTATAAAATCAAAGATAAATAAAAGGGTCCATCATCTGGGGGATATGGAATTGGAAGTCAATGGGTGTTGATGGTGCTTAGTTTCACAAAGAGCTATTCAAGAACTCACACAATCTCCTCTTAGAGATTTATCTCTCTTTATGTATGACCGTGTTCTTATTCCCTTCAGGTTGGGGAGCAAATGTTGTGGGTTTTGGTTTTTTTTTTTTCTTTCCTAAGACCTAACAGATCATCAAATGTGTACCTGCATTTCTTTCTGACATTTCAGAAATACTAAATATTGTATTCTGGTGATAATGCTTTCTGAAGAAGGAAGGAGATGGCCCATTTAATAATGTATACTTCATTTACAGTTTGGAGCGTTAGCCAACTACTTGTGATGATACTTCTTCCAGTCATAATACTGATATATGCAGAGTTCTAACTACATTTTTAAATAGAAAAACAACTGAATGATACATTCAAAATAATTCATGGAGAGGAAATAGATGTATTTCAGCATGGGAGAATATTTATGCATTATTTAACAGCAATAATGTTTGAATTCATACATTATGCAAATGCCATTATAATCAGGAAAATGAAAGAACTTGGACTGCTGCAACATCTTTAAATCTACCATTAGGTACTTATTTGTGCATATCATTTAATACTGCACAATGTTACAGTATGTCACTTGAAGAGAGAAGTTATCAGACACTAACAGGTTATAAAAAACTAAAGCTGATGAATCCTGATTGCTACCTTGATGCTAATGTCTATAAATTTATCAGCAAACAAGAGTAAAGGCTTTAATGGTAATTTGCATAAACTCCTCTTCTAGATAAAAGTTACTGGGCTTTTACATACAGTTCACATTTTGCGTTGTGATCCTTATCCATACCCACCCCCACACAACAGACTGGTACACAGCGTGGGCTGACACTGCCAAATCAAATTGTATTTTTGTAATGTATCAGCAGCTATGTTCCAAAACTATCCAAACCAGCAAGCCTGGCCATATAAAACCAAAGCTGCTTCTGTCTCCTCTTATCTTCAAGGCAAAATATATATTTAAAAAAAAAAAAAAATTAAATCAAAAAGCCTGTAATTTGGTGAAGACCTTCACTGTTACAGGTTAGATCTGCTTTATAGCTCTGCTCAACTAAATTCATAAGCCCACATGTATGTTTATGTGCACTTCATTGCTGTATTTTTGTGCCACATTTCCTTTATAAGGTACGTGGTTTTGCAGCCAGTGTGTGTATACGTGTAGCCTGTGGAAACTCCATGCACACCCCAGGCAGGCTCTGAGCTGGCCACCTTCAGCCTGGGAGCCAGGCTAGTGCAGCATGTTTGAAGGTGTGGCTCTGGAGTTACTCGGTGCAGGGGCTCAGAGCTATGCTGAGCTGGCTGTGGCAGAGCTGGCTCCTGATTGCTGGGCCCATGAGAAGAGCAGGTTTCTGCCCCAGTGTTTCATATCTCCCTGCCACTCCTGTTTTTGTTTCCTTAGTCTTTCTGGTTTCATCAGTGGCTTCTTTTCCTCCCTGTTTTAAATAACCCCTCCATTTCTTTCTTTTACTCCATTCAGCCAGGCTTTCTAACCAAACAAAAAACAAAACCAACCAAAAAAACCAAATCACAAACAAATGAAACAAAACAAACAAAAAACAAACGCCCAAAAAACACCAAAACAAATCCATCAATAGTCATGGGGTGCATAGTGACGAAAGCAAAGCTAGACTTGCCCCTTGTAGTCCATAAGTGAACAAAATTTCTTCCAAATTGTTTGTATTGCAAAACTCTTGATATATAATAACTAATTTCTGCTAATGACAAAATTGAGTAAATAGAAATGGAGAACAATTGTATCAAGAGAGTGGTCCATTTTCTTAACCCATTAAAGCTGGACCATTGTTTGTTGAGGAGTGATTTACAGAAATGGACAGCAGAGGGAAACTTACACTCTATTTCTAAGTGTATTTGTTGTATGGCAAGCAAAAAAGAATTTGCATGCAGATGCCATCAATCTGGCATGTCTCATAAACACTATATTCCCATAATAACTCAGGAATTCAGAACAGATTTCTTGCAACTGGGTGGCATTTGGACACATTTTGGGTACTCACCAATTTGAATCCAGTCCACAGCCTGGACTTTCTACTGTTTTAGAGTCTTCCAGAAATTATTACTTTTTATGGCAGAGTGGATGCAATACTGTTTGCTCTTCCATCATAAAGATTGTGCCAGGGCTTCTGCTATAAAATCTCTATTACTAACAAGAAAACACAATTCAACCAATATATTGTGCTCCTGACTAAGAGCTGGCATTCAAGAATTCATCCTGGAATTTTTATTTTCCGCAAATTATACTAATCTCTCAGAGTGCAAAGTAATGCACAAACTCTCTTTTCTTGAATATTAACTAATTTTTATGGCATTGTAGCTATCGGTTTTTATAAAGCTGGTTGGGAAAAGAGACAGTAAGATGCAGCAGGCACCAAGGGTGCAATAACAACATATGCCCACTCCAGTGTCAACTGATGTCAACCAGCTGATGATGAAGAGGACACAGGGCTGTAGCAACTGGAGTCAAGATGTCATGCAATGGTAAATCAGTTAATTGGATACTAACTTTGGAGTGGTTATAGTAATGTCTATAATGCAGACCTCCCTGTTTTCCATAGCTTTGACAGTGAGGGCTGAATGCTAGCTATACAAGAAGAAAGAGGAAGCTGGTTATCACTGCAAGCATTTCATGGTGCCGTTGAACTGGTGATTAATTTATTTCTGCATAGGTGAACTGGGCTTAAATTAGTCTCAGGTGGATTTCCACATCCACAGTGTCTGAACACAGTGAGAAAGCCTAGCCCTAGCTAAGACAACATGTTTGCATCACTTCAACGCTTCCTCCTGACTGGTGTGCTCCTCTTGGTCAAGCAGATGGTACAGCATTTTGTAGTAGCAGTACAGCATTTTGTAGTAGCTGTCCAGCATGTCTGCGTTTTCCCTCTGATTACAGATTCTGAGATGAAATTTCAGAAAGTGCCAGTTCTAGGCAGGCCTCTGCATGATTAATGAGGATGCCATCCCCATCACAGAGAAGTGCCAGAACTGCAGCCATCCCTCAGCAGAGGTGCTTGGAGAGACCGAGAGTGTCAATGGTATGGTTAACCCTGAAGCTGTCACACTGTAGAAATCATCTCTTCTGCCTAATGCAACCCTGTTATTTTGGCAGTGTGGGCAAGCTCCAGCTGGGGGAAGCCAAGAGGCTTGGGTAAGAGAATGAAGCCCCATTCTGCAAAGTTAGGAGAAACTAAGACCAGAGCTTTAGATTGCTATACACTTAGAAGAGGGTCTCCTAAATTCTACACAACAACAACAACAACAGAAGTATAAAATAACTTCACTGGGATTTTGTTTAACGGTTGGGTAGAATGCCTGCATGTGGAAAAGCACCTCTGGGTTATCTCATTTCTTCAGCTCTTCGTTCTTTGGGGTAGGACTATTGCTGCTCTTACTCCTAACACTTCCTGATTGCACCTAGGATGTGCTCCAAAGTCCACTGAAACCAACAGAAAAATTCACTGAAAGCTCAAAATTTCTGTGGTTTTCCTCATTCAAGGTCACCCTGTGTCTGTCCTCAGTGTGCCAGGATAGGCCCAGAACACTTGCTTTTCAGGACAGAAAAAAATTAACTTCAATGTGAAACTTGGCACCGACTTCAAAAGGATTGCCCCAGTCAGCTATGTTCTGGCACTCCTTGCTTGCAGCACAGCTTTAACATATGTTAAATTTTATGCTGATAGTTTGCATATTCTTATCCTAAATAAATACGTACATTTATGTACACTGTGATGTAACAGCAGTTTACATCTCATATGACCATCTGACATTGTTTCTCCTAGGAGTGGCTGTATCTCCTCCGCATCATGAGAAAAATGCTGTTTCAACCTAACACAACATTTTAATTTCAGATAGTCAAAATGGTCTATCTTTAAGGCTGCCTGCAGTTTGTGGTATGGCTTTTGCAAGTTTGCTAATTCCTTTGGGTTTTAATTAGAAACACTTCAGCAACATTTCCCTAAAACGTGCAAACGCTGAGGCTCCCACAAATGTCACTATTAAGATGGCTTCTTAATTGATTTTTCTTTAGGAGCAGTTTGTTTCTCTTCCAGTTTATTGTGGCAAACACTGGCATTTGTCACTTCTTCCAGTAACTGATACTTTTTGCTTAATAAATGCACATATTAGATGCTATTCTCTTTCCCTGCTAGATAGGTGTATAGTGTCAGGCAGAAGAAGGTCACAATGATGTTAAATTTGCTGCTAAGCAAAGGATCAGAGTGTAAATGAAATCTTGAAAGCTGGAAAATGAGAATGTGCAAGTGTAAATAATGTATTAATTATTGACAGCTAAGGGACTGAAGAGTCCTATTTAGTAATGACATCTTCATTGTCACACTGCCTGGCACTATCTCAGGTATTTTTATTTTAATAACAGGTTTTCTCCCCATGATAGTAAATATTTCAATTTACCAGTGTAACTTTATTGATATTTTTCATTTTCTTTGGCTTTTCTTTATCTTACTGCAGTCAAGGTGCTTGTTTCAGGCAGGGATGGGGGAGAAATGAATTCTCTTATTTTATTGTGGCAAGTGGTATTATTACAGTACAAAATAGACTTTTCTTATAATAAAAGAGCACACTACTGAGGTGCAAAAGGAGATTCCATCTCATCTGTTATTTATGGAAGTTAAAATACAGTTTAGAAAAGGATGTATGAATGCTAAGGGCTCAGTTTTGCCAACAGGCCTTCCCAGGAATGACTAGTGCTTAATATATGCCAGAAGCAGAATTGATTTCACCATGACTTTCCTGAGTGAAATACTAGTTGAGTTAAGGAAAGTTGTTTCTGATGTAGAAGGCTTTTAATATTCTGTACTTTCCAAGCGTTGCATAAAGTCTAGGAGTAGTAGTAAATTCTTCAATATTTAAATGATTTTCATTACAAATTAGTGCAGAAAAAAAATTTCCTATGATCCATAAAAGGTCTTAGTATAATAGCTGTTTGCATAAGGCTGCTGGATGTAAATAGCTAGGAGCTTTAAAATACCAAGATTAGAAAAAAGGAAAAAAACCCCAAGCAAACAAACAACCAAAGCAAACAAACAAACCTCACCAAAGATACCTTCCAATCCTGTTTGCCAAATGAGCTAAGATCTTTCCTCCTCCTGATTTTAACCTGTGGAGGAGATCTGGTCTCTTGCTCCCCAAACCCTCCAGCCTGCTCCTCACCAAGACACAGGTGTGACATCCCTTTCCCCTCAGGCAAGAGTCTACACTGCCATTCTGCAGCCCCCCACCACCTCCTCTCCCCCTGTTGGTCCCAGACTCCTGCTTTAATCTTCTCATTGGCTTTTCCTATAAATAGTAGATTTTCTCCTTTCAGTAAGTGGAGCACATCAGTTTGGGGAGGTTTGAGAGGCTCAGGGGGAAAGAAGTTGCCATTTGTTCCAAGGTGGGGAACCCATTGTGCAATGTTCCCGGAGGACAGAAGGTGCTACTGAGAGCTGGGGGTTAAAGACTGAGGAGGGACATCTCCTTCAGATGGTCTCTAGCTGGGTGATAATTGTCTCTTCTATGTCCTCAGTGAAGATTGCTGGGTGGCAGCTTTCAGTCAATTCTTCTTGCCCCTAAAAATTGCAGGTTCTGGTCTGTGGAATTGCTCAGCAAATTTCTGTCTGCTTTAGTGAAATGATAGAGTTGATAAATCCTGGTGTGTGGGGAGCTGGAAAAAGTGAAAATATTTAATTTCACTGTATTCAAAACATTGTTTTCATTGCGTCTGAAAGATATTTCATCTGCAGAAGTTTGATTTCTTTTATTAACAAATATTATTGGTTTTACATAAGTTAAATTTAATAAAACATTTCACCTGAAATTGATTTCCCCTTTTCCAGCTGAACAAAGCCTCGCTCTGTTTTCGGCCAGCAGTGAGCTATTGATTCTCTGAACAGCAAGTGCCCGGCGTCGGCAGCGCGTGCCTCAGAGCTGCTGCCCCTCATGCTGGTGCTTCTGCTGGTAGCTCTGCCTGCCATGGTCTCTGCGGGAAAAAGAGCAGGTTTGTGTTACAGGGATGTTCCCAACTGCACCACCCACTTCCAAGGTGTTATTTACAGGTTCTAATACCACAAGGGGGAAATGCGACTTGCTTTTCAAATCTGTTATTATTTAGAGAACACGTGTCTCAGACATTAGAAAATGCCATATGTGATGCTTAATATAGAGCCTTCTTCCTCTGCCCAAGAATAGAACTTTATCAAAATGAAATTTTCTGCTCATTTGAGCCAGTCTCCATAGCAACAGCACTGTACACCTGTGATGTACAGGCACAAGCCGTTACAACCTCTGAACTAGGCAGAATGAGCCATGTCCCATCCCCCATCAAAGGGAGGAGTACATTGCCGATGGATTCATGGCACGTATTTCTATATGCTACATATATGTGGTCTGCATATACAACAATTTTATTCAGAATTGCCTTACTTACATATGGTAAATAAATACAAATATGCTACTTACATGAAGTGATACACTTGCAGAAATTCAATATATTCTTGTCCTGAGGGAAGACTTTCTAATGCAAAAGTTACTCGAAAATAAAAGCTTGTGCTTACATTTGCTTCTGTAAGAATTTCCTAATTCAAAAAATTCATAAAACGCCTCACTCTTGCAAATCTGTCAAGCTGCTAATAGTACATCATTAAGAAAAGAAAAAAGCAACTACATGCTGAATTATTTAAATATTGTTTTAATAGTAAACTGGAAATAATTATGCACCTATGGCTATCCAATATTGTAAATAGGCTATTGCTTTTCACTGCATAACTTTAGCGAAATTGAAATCACCAATAAGAAACAAATGGTTGCATTTTAAAGAAACCTGAAATTATTTCCCCAGGTCATTCATAAGGTAGATCATTACAGAGAAACATTTTCTTATGTGAAGGAAAAATAGCTTACTAATGCAATGGAAATTATATTTTAAGCCTCCTACATTTATTAGCTTATTTAAGAAGAGGCAAACTTCAAAGAAGGATTTTATTTGAAATACATGCAGTATGAAAATCTACATAATGATGGGTATTGCTCTCAGATACACTATATATGGCTGAACATATAGATGAACTGTCTGTTTTTGTCTTCTGACATTTGCACACTCTTTGCTTTCAGATCTTCCCTCTCTTCCCCTCTTAACTCAGGATTTCCCATTACTGAATGCAGGGCAAGCTACAAGCAACAGGAGTGAAACATGAGAGACAATATGTGCATCTTTTCCAAGCTGAAATTGTTGTTGCTACAAGCAACAGTTTGCCTAACTTTTTAATGCCGCTCCTTGATACTGTGCTTGACTTTTTTCTTTTTTTCTTTTTTTTCTTTTTCTTTTTTTTTTTTCTTTTCCAGTTTTACTATAATCCTCATTTCTGTGCTAGTGAAAATGGGGCTTCTGCTCTCAGAGCAAAATTTCTCATCCTTGTTCAGCCAATGGGTGGATATTGTTGTTGTTCTTTGCAGGGAATAAGAAGCCAGGGCCTGGCGACTCACCCTTGTGCAGGCTGCAGTGAGCGTGGCAGTTCGATAGCAGCTGGCAGCTGGATGAAAGGAGAAGGGAACTGACCTTTTACCTGCAGTTTAAGGTCAGGAGACAACCATCTCTGATTTTTTTAGTTTTTGTAACATTTCTTTTATTTTATTTTTCTCAAGTGTGGTTGTTTTCAGATTTTATACTAGGAACTGTCTGTCCTATATAAGCTGTTAATACTCTGCTTTAGGCAGAACATGATGCTTGGAGCTTATGTAGGCTGATTTCAGGGAAACTAGAAACATTATTGATTTTCATTGGGCTTATTAGGATCAGTGTAACATGCACTTTTGCTATACTAGATTGTATTTGGCTTTCATCATGAAATCTCATTACACTAAAAAGAAATGGAAACAAGTTATGCAAGTAAAAGATTTTGCAGAGTACTCTAATGAAATTACTCTGCATCTGTGAAAACACACTTTGGATGTAGGTTGTTCAAATCCTGAATGCTGCTGATCAGACTGTTCTCATTTGCTTTTGAAAATGAAGAGTAAATTCTCCAGTCTTTGTAGAATTATTTCAGATTTATGCTAACATAACTGAAGGTACAGCTTGGCCCTTGAAGTATTTGTGCTGGCTGAATCCTGATATTGAATCGGTGGAAAGAGAAGTCCCAGTTTTTTACAGATGGGATGAAAAATATTACAACATTATAAAGGTGTGAAATGTACGTGGCTATGGGTGCACTCATTCTAGACCCCCAGTCAGGATGAGCAATGAGCAATAAACTTGTTCTCACCCTTCCTTGCTCATCAGCTAGTTGTGATTTGCCTATTGACAACAGTGGAGGAAGCATGAGCTGGCAGCACAGCAGATCTCCTTAGCACAGCATCAAAGGCATAGAATCCTCCTTTCTGAAGCTGAGAGGAAGTCCAGTTACCACTCCAGCTTCCTTCTTCCAAGTCCAATTCACCACCAATGCTCATATGTCCAAACCCTGGCTCTTCTCCAGTGTTCCTGTAGCCACAGGTAGTGCTGTGACTTTCTCATATTCTCCTGTCAGGGTGGAGGTAAAGTTGTTTGTGATTCCCAGCCTGTGAGTGCCTGAACTCTCTGTGGAAGAGCAAAACTCCTCTGCTGTGGGCGTCCCACTGCTACTGCAATAATGCACCCAGGGCTGTGCAGGGCAGAGGGTGGCAGCAATGCTCTCTTGCCCACAGTTGGGTGGCAGCAAGCCTGGGGCATTTCTCCATGGGACCAGACCTCATCCTGTGGCTTGTCAAGCAAGTTCGCAGGGTTGAGGAAGGGTTGCTTCAGTTTGTCATCTCTTTTTAGCACTTAAAATCGGCAGTAAGCAAAACATTTCCCCAAGATCTATACTTGCTCTGCAAGAATGGATCAAGACTCTTGAGCTTGTCACAGAAAAAGTATTCTCCTTTGACATGTTTTGATGGTGCCTCTGAGAGTTGCACATATTTCCTAACAGTCAGGATGCTTTTATTTTCATAGATGTTCTACATTTGGTAAAAAGCAAAATTCTTTTGAGAAAGAGAAAATTAATTTTGAAGAAATATGACAAGTACACTCGGGCTTCATCCTAGTATATAAGTGTATCTAGGATCACAGAGAACAATCTATGTATGGTATCAAAATCAGCAGAAAGCACCCAGTTAAAAAACAACCTACAGAATAGATGCTGAGAAGCACAAATTCAAAATACAAAGCTGTGACTGCAAAGTTACTTAGGGAGTACAAATTTTGCATTATTGACAGGCTATGATTTAATGACATTGCACAGTCAGCTCTTAGGCAGTCTTGAGTCATTACCTGTTGATTCAATGACAGGGTGCTCTCTGTTTTGGTGTTGTTTTTTATGGAGAAATTTTGGTATCATAAGTGGACTGATCATATCCTAGTTTTGAACACCTTTTTTGCAGAATTTTTCAAACCCAATCAGCAAATCCTAAAGGGGAAGATCTCCTGAATATACATGTGACTGTCTTACTTGTGAAAAGGGATCTCAAACTGCTGAACACACAGCTTTATGGAAAAGAGCTCTCTGTGTTGCTGACAATTAGTACACTTTTCATTTGCAAAATGATGCTTTCTGTTAATGCTACAGTGTAGTAATCAAAAGCACCTAATCCATCTGATTAAAAATTCCCTATTGGGCTTTGCTGACCAAATGAACACAATAAGTAAGACATTTCAAGTAGAGAATTTACTTCAAATACTGATTTTCATAGACTTTAAATTAAAATTATGAGAACTACACATCAAACGAAGAGAGGTCTTGTTCCCTGGTGCATCTGAGCGAGACCCAATGCTGATGTGCAGCAGGAGAGATTTTATTCTGTAAGTGCAGGTAAGCTTTTCATTCGAATCTCAGCTTTAGAATCAAATTAATTGAGTGATGAAAGCATTTCTTTTTGACCTCCGAACAAAGAAACCTAGTGAAAAAGCTCCCTTAAGTAAGTTAGCTCATGTAGGCAATCGTAAAAGGTGCTATGGGTTGCTGTTGGGATTTTGTTTGTTTAATATTAATCTAAAATAATTTAAATGGAATCTTAATAGCCTTATTTTATGTCTCTTACTTTGATTTTTTTTTTTTTTTTTTTTTAAATCGGTGCGTTCCCCTTAGTGCAGTTAATAGGGTCAGTCTGTGAGCCTGTGCTGGTTACCATGCCTTCAGTCATGTGGAATCCAAACAGCCATTATAATTTGTTTCTAAACAGATCAAGAGCTATTTACCATCTCAATGTTTTGTGCACAGCTGGGTGTCTGGCAAACATCCAATATCCATTAACATTTAAAAATTAGTCCCATAATGCATCTTTTCCATGGCTTGAGGAGTATACACACTGACACATGTTGGGAACCAATTATATTTGCACCACCATTAGTCTGGCTGCATTCAACTTCCCAGTAAATGAGGGCTAATTTAGTTTTCAGAATGGTGTATCTTAAATTCATGCAATGACCTTAGAGAAAGCAGAGTATCTGAAGATTTAAAGAGGAAGGAAATGCTCAGAAAGAATAATGCTTACTTTTTTTTTTTTTTTTTTTTTTTTGCCTAAAACATAAGAGTACATTATTATATGACTGTTCCCCGTATCCGTGTCTGGCCCTGAAAACCAGATTCCTCTAATTCAATACTTCTAAAATTCATGAGCAGAATTTAGTTGGGAAGAAATCAGACTAATACAGTAAACGAGCACACCCTCCTTGCTCAGATCAACCTGCTAATGGACCTTTTTATAATAAGGCAATTTAAGACCTGCCTGTAGCAGGTCTAACTCTTTAGGTTCCCAACTGGTTTTAAGTATTCTATTTTCCTGCCAGCAGGAAAATAAGAAATACAGATTTCACAGTAAGTGCTGTCTACACTGCTTGTGAAATATATTCTAACAACGCTGTGCAAGAGAAAAGACCTTCACAATTGGCGTTGTGGCAAAGACATTTAATGAAAACAGAGAAACGCAAAAGTATTTTTTAAGAAGTATAGTTTGCCAAACCTCTACTGCCTTAAGAAATTCCTTCAAGAATATCAGAGGTGAAATGGGGTGTTGAGCTTGGTGGATGAGTAAGTGAGAAGAGGGTTTTTTAACACCTTTCCTTGCAGTGTGTCAGCACAGATCTCGGTAATCAGGTTCTAGACTGATTGGCTTCTGCTGCTGCTGCTGACTGCTGCAACAGACTGTACAAAGCTTAGCTTAGCTTGCTTAATCTGTGTCATGCTGCTTAATAAAACTAAATTGCTCCTACAAACAGAACACTATTCTTCAGCCTTTCAGAATTCAGAGACTGTTTAAAAAATACCCACCCCACCCCAACCCCCCAACATTCATCTGGACCAGTTAGAAACTCAGGAAGGCAGGAATTTTCTAAATGGGCATGAAACAATACAGCAGAGCAAACCTCCATATGAAGAGTCTGCTTCCCCCTAGAGAGGTGAACACCTGCAACAACGTTGTCCGCTTGGCACACTTGTTTGAACAGAGGAGCTGTAGGATTCTGTCTGGGGTGAGGCTGCAGGTTTATAAGCAAGTTTATGAAAGTTTAATACATATAAATATTTATTTACATGTGTTTAAAATGTAGTATTTAATATATACAAACATATTCTCCTGTTACATCCACATAGTTCAGAGTTGGCCATTGTCAAGTATTCCTTTGTTGCATCAGCACTCTCTTTTTCTTTGATATTTGTGCAAGAAAGTAGCTTTTCAGTAAAATGGCTTATTCCTTGAAGACACTCATTTGAAAAAGTTACTTGTACAGTCAGTATTTTCAGATGCTGTTTATACTGTATTTCTCTCAAAAAACATGGCTCTTTATTTTATCGCTTTTGGTGAAACCCATGCGTGTCGTCCCTAACAATAATACATTTTCATGCATCATTGGCAATACAAGGCTTCATTTAGAGTATTGATTAACATTCTTACAGTATTAGGACTTGTTAGTGTTTCATACCTTCTTATTGTTTGGTGATTTCAAGAATTGACTTTTGTAGATTTACAGTACATAAGCAATTAGCCAGTAATAGATTGAATTAATAAAGAAGTTTCCTATCAAATTTGGGGGCTTCACAAATCTATCACGTTATGGTACTATCCATTTCTTTATTTATATTCTGCACTGCTGCTGTTAGGAGCTGAAGTCCATGTGTGTCAAATCGTGCTGAGGACTCTTTGAGTTACATGCGGGAAGAAGATGCTGTGTGGCATGTTTACGATTTGCTGGGTAAGTGGGTAGGGATGAGAACTGGCAGGAAGGTTGCAATGTTTTCTTTTTCTGTCTTGACAGTCTCTTTTGTTTTTCAGCTGTGGATTTAACAAAACAAAACTAGAGCTAATTTTAATTTTTAATTAAAGTCAATAGCTTATGTTCATGCTGATGTATTTGGTATGAAGAAGAATAAAAGAAAATACAGAGAGAAACTTGAAAGAGAAATGCATTTCTTCAGCTTAATTATTTAGTTTCCAATGAAGAAACAGCTCTGCAGAGGTCGATTATCCTTCAGGGATATCTTAGAAGAAGTGAGCAATTAGCTTGATTTTCTGTTGAATATGTAGCTTGTGACTCAGTATGTGATCTATTAAAAAGATGATCATTCCTTTTATACTATGTCCTGACACACATGAAGCCTGTTGCTGAAGGTAAAAATTGGTGGAGTAATCCAGTCCATCACCATGAGACATGTCTTTTCTGGCTTGCTACACAACAGTCAGTGGTAATTTTAGATCTTCTAAGTAGTGTAAGAGTAAGAGAAGAGGGATGCTCATCTGTTAAAAGGTAACCCAGGATACTGCTTAAAATTCTTTATAGCTTTAAGCATACTTTCCCTTAGAAGCAAAGTCTAAAGGAGGGGTAAATTTTCTGTGGTGAGAGAAAAAAAAAAAAAAAAAATCTCTCTCTGCACTATTTTCTGTAGGAAAGCATTCTGCCCCTAGCAGCCTGGGGTCACATGAAAGGCTGTTACCCGAGGTCAGCAGCTTAGGGAAATCTCTCTGGCAGCTCCGCACGTGAAAGGCTGTGTAGAGAGGGTTGGCTCACACTGGTAGCTGTCGGTCTTCCAGGATCACTGCCAGGCACACTGTGCTGATACAGAGCACCACAGTCCTGGCACCGACTGCACCAGGCACACTGGTAAGAAGCAAAGCAAGGACTGGAAGGTAAAGTCAAAGAAGAGTTGTGTGATAAGCACATTTTCTAAATACCAACACTGTTGTCAACTTGTCCTTGAGTGCAACATCTACGCTGCCACTGCCCTGCTTCCAGATTGCTGCTGCTGCTGACACAGAGCCGAGGTTCTGTGTGTCTGTCTGCCAAGGTTCTGCATGTCTGCTGGCACATCCATTGCAGGGCTGGGTGGAACACCAAAAATTCACAAAATGTCCAAAAAACATAGGAAAAGCAGAATGTAGTTTTACAGTTCATGTGTTAGGGTTGGGAGCGTTGGGTTGGGTTGGTTTGGTTCAGTTGGTTGGGGTTCATGATAATCGTGGGATTTTTTTACCATTCTGACGTTCAAATTTTACCACAGGGAGAAACTGGAGTGATTGAGCTTAAAAGTTAACTTTCAGTAGGCAAATTGCATGAGGATGGACTTTGCAAAAGTACTGCCAAATTTGCTGCACACCTAAGTCCCACTTTGAGCAGCTCAATCTGTCAAACCGTGCTCCTCCAAATACACACTCAACTGATTCTCAGCCCTTGATGGGCATAAATTAGTAGGCACCCGTGTTTCTGACACTGAAGCTCCCATGGCATCTGAAATCTCACTTCTGGTCATGTTTAGAAGTGCCTCAGTCCTGTCAGGACTGAGCAGTGTGGTAGGTAACATGTACCTTCATCTACAACATGAACCATGTTATATTCCATGACAGCACAATCTGAGTCTCATAACTTCAAGGACAGGCTGCTCTAAATCCTTTCTGCATCTTCCCAGCATACTAATGTGAGAAGCAAACCAGAACTGTGCTGTCTTTCTCAGAACTGTGGAAGGATAATCCCTCTCTTGCCTTTTTGAAACTAATTTCAAGGTCATATTTAATAGGTGAGATCTTTCCTAGCCCTGTGCACCAGTGTGACTGTTGCTCGTGTGAGCTGCCAGTGGCACAGTTCCTCGCCTTCTGGTGAGGTTTGCATCAACCCACACACAGGGTGCATAGCAACTCAGCCTCCTTTGCCCCTAGTCCCATAGGGATGAATGCACTCCTTCCACCTCTGCCTCAACAAAGTGGGCCCTGCTGTGGGTTGTGCAGCCTAGGGAGCAGGAGGACCCAGCTGTTTGTCAAACTGGACACAAATGTGTGTTTTTTCCATGAATTAGAGTTACGGCTCATTGATGCAATAATAAATAGAAAAAAAATGCCTTTCCCCCTCTTCCTATATATTTTTGCATTAATTATGCATCATGAGAACTACTGGTGCAAAATAGCCTGTCCTCCTCAACAATATATACAACACTGGATAATCAAGGCGACACCTACTCACTGCTTAGGTGCAGCCCGGCAAAAACACCTTGTATGGTTTCCAAGGCTAGCTGCAGTCGAGAAGCAAATTAGGTATTTTCTCATGGCCAGGAGCCCAGGCTAATAAACTCTGCAGACCTAAGCTAACTTTTCATACGGACGGTTTGTGGCTTCCTGCATTGTGTTTCCATTTGTATTGAAAATTATGCTGGATCTGACAGCACTGGAGCTCTGCCAAGGCTAATAGGCCCATCCAGCCCCACACTGACTCCTGAAGAGCTCCTTCCTGGATTGCTGTTCCTGATGTTGAGGAGCACTTGTGACCAGGGTGTGTGCAGGCAGCTTAAGCCAGATTCTTAACCTTTTATTATTTATTGTTTTGATTATGTTTATTATTTAAGACACCTTGTGGTTCTGCTGGCTTCTGGAAGGTGCTATTCCCTGTGTATTCAGCGAGTGTGTGATAACACCAGTGTGATGGCTGTGCTGTAGTTTTAATCAGCTTGGCAGCAACTCAGAGAAAGGCTGCATACTGCCCAGAAAAATGGATCCAGCCATCCCACCAGTGGACAAAGCTGAAGATATTGCCCATGTCATTGTTTCACTGAGAGGCTCTCAGGGGTACCTGATACTGGGAATACAAGCCCTTTCTCAGGAAGTGTCTTAGTCACCAGAGAAGGTAATCCCTGCATAAAGCACAGTGAAGAGTCAGGGAACAATACCACGTCTCTTCTCAGTGCCAAGTTCACAGACTCTGTGCTGGTTACTCTTGCAGGGGCAGGCCGGCTGCTGGGGCAGGGCTTGCCATGGGTGGTTAGCAGCACAGGGAGCAAACTTGTATGTTGGCACAAGGGTAGCAAGCAGAGGGGCCATTGCTGTCAAACACAGCCCTGAGATGAAAGATGACAGGTTGACCCCTAGGAGCATCATCAGGATCCCACTCTGAGATTTGCTTTGGGATTTTGCCTGGCAAAAATCCCTGAGGGGTAGAAGTCAGCCTGCACATCGTTCCCATCTCCTTCCTAAAACTGAATGAAGTGCCCATAAAAGGTGTGGGGGTTCCTGGTTTTTAAATGAACCCTTCTATTTACTCAGGAGGTATAAACAGGACAGCCATAGCTGGTGCTGTTGTTGATGTGACTTTCATATCAGTTTTTGGCTTTGATTCTTTTGAAGGAAGTCAGCAATAAGGATGGATTTTGGAGAGGTTCTCTGCAGTTAAATGAATGCACCTTTAAAATTGATGAACATCTTTTAAAAGGGTCATGCAGTTGCAGATTGTAATGTGACCTCCCCCCTGTCTGCTGTCAGAGACCTGCTTTGGACCACCCTTCCCCAGCAGGAGATTCAAGAGACACCAGAAAATGGACAAATTTGCCCTGAGCATGATTTTACTCATTTTGGTTCAGTCAGCTCCATTAATGAATTAAACCATGGTTCATTAAGCAGTGGCTACTGTGGAAGTTATGGTAACATTCTGAGTGAGGCTGCCTCATAGACAGGAGCACAGTGTGGTGCACGTGGAGCTGTCACCCGAGTGCACCCTGGGGTCCCAGGAGAGCTGGCAGCCCAAATTGCCCATGCTGTCAGGTTCCTGTTTGTTTCAAAGCCTCTCACTTTGAAACTGAAATTAGCAAGTGGGAAAGGCTCAGTCTCTTTTTCAGTATTAGTTTTTCCTGCTGTGTTTGTTTTTGAGTAGCAGTGACTCTAGCAGTTCAGCTTCTGTACCTTGCCACAGGGGGAAAGGTGTTCATAAACGTAACGGAAGATAGTCTGCTGAGCCTCCCTGAGGTGACCCCACACCTTGAGCTGCCTTTTCAAGACCCCTTACAAGGGTGGGTAGTTAGATCCTGTCTCATGTGGTGCTACAAATTCTGCTTTTATGTTTCACCTTCCTCAAAACAGGAATTTAAGGGAAGCCTCATGTTGATTGAGAGGTGTGTTTGTGTGTGCTCTGCTGTGTTCATGTCCGCGCCTGGTTAAAGGGAGGCAGCTGGACCTGCAGGACTGAACCAGGAGGAGCTCCTTCAAGCATTGGTACCAACACCCAAGCACAGCGTGGATGCTTGACTCCTGCCTGTCAGGTCATGCTCGATGGTGCTGAGATGGTGCCCTGCTGGAAAGCAGCACCACAGAGAAAGACCTTGGAGTCCTAGTGGATAGCAAGTCATCCATGGGACGGAAATGTGCTCCTGCAGCCAGAAAGCCAGTGGCATCCTGGGGTGCATTAAGAGAACTGTCTAGCAGGTGTAGGGAGGTCCTCGTCCCCCTCTACTCTGCCCTTGTGAGACCACACCTGGAATACTGTGTCCAGTTTTGCACTCCCCAATTTAAGAGAGACAAGGATCTACTGGAAAGAGTCCAACAGCAAGCTATGAGGATGATTAAGGGACTTGAGTATCTCCCCTATTAAGAAAGACTGAGGGAACTGGGGCTGTTTAGTCTTGAGAAGAGTGTGAGGGGACCTTATTAATGTCTATAAATATCTGAAGGGTGGGTGTCAAACGGAAGGAGCCAATTTCTTTTCTGTAGTGCCCAGCAATAGGACAAGGAACAATTGGTATAAACTTGAGCATAGAAGGTTCCTCCTCATGTTGAGGTGTGAGGGTGACAGAGCACTGGAACAGGCTGTCCAGGGAGGTGGTGGAGTCACCTTCTCTAGATGCTTTCAAAACCTGTCTGGATATATTCCTGTGCGACATGCCCTAGTCGATCCTGCTTTGGCGGGGGGGGTGGACTTGATAATATCTAGAGGTCCCTTCCAACCCCTAACATTCTATGTTTCTATGTTCTTCTTGGGATCAGAAAAGTTGTGATTTTTCGTATCTTAGTCTCAGTTAAAACCAGTTAGCAGCATTTAGTGAAAACTGAAAATTTTTGAAATCAGGAAAAAGCTGAGAGACAGCTGAATGCATAAGGTGGCTATGAAAGGCAACGATGGTGAAAAAAGCACTGCTGAGCTGAGACAGGATCTGACATAGCAGTGTGGTGCTGGTGGGGCAGCTATAGCCAGCCCAGGGTGATGGGCTGAAAGCGTCCCCTGCCCATGCACAGCAGCAGGGAGAGGGCTTCCCAGCAGACAAGCACTCTGAAGTGCCATGGTGACCATAATATCCACGGTCAAGGCAGTGAGTGATGGTGCTTTGCTAGAAATTCACAAAGTAAATTGCTTTTGAAAGTCTTGCTTTTACATCTTAAACAAGGAATTAAATGAATATGTAAGCCATTTCCGTGTGTTTATGCTGAAATGTTACAATGGAAATGTTCTGACCCAGAGAAGCTAAAGTACTCATTTTTCTTAAACACTTCTGTGGAGAAATAAAACTACAGCTTATATCCTGTTGTGTGTCTGAGAGGCTGTGTAAGAGAGTGAAAATTGAAGGACAGGAAGAATTTAAAGGAATAGGACCTTCAAGCTTAAAGATAGGATACAGCTGCGTTTTCACTTCAAGCATCACTTCAGTGATGTTTCTGACATTTTGGAATAGCAGAGTGAGAAAAAAATACAGGGATGTTTTCAATCCATTGAAAATTATGTTCCTGGTGTTTTACCAGAGTGCTGATAGACATTTCAAGGAAATATGTATATGTATACAAGCAAACACATATATTAATCTTTATTAGAGACAAAATTTGGGGGAAAACAATATGATGAGCAAAACTACTGTAAATGGTACTGATCCACTAAAGACAGTGAGTACCAGGAGGCTGCTTTTGTATTGAATGAAAGTTCGTACAACCTAAGACTGTCTCCAAATACAGAACTAACCCAAGAGTTTGGATTTAACACTGACTGGACCTGTCATATTTCCCCCTAATGAGGCTCAGCTCTGAAGAAAAGGAAGAAAATAAAATGGTTGGTGTGATATGCTGTAAAATGCAGTAATTGGATCAAGCTGAGACACTGGTGGCCTTTAGGAACAGCACAAGAGACTTGTAAGCAGGCTGGCATATGCAAATTGTTTTCTTTACAGAATTTCCTCAATACAATATTTATCTTTCTTCAAAATAAGACAGGCAGAAAAATCAGTTTGTGGATTCTGGGGGTGTTACATGTTTTACTTCTCAATCAGGTAAGACATAGATGGTTACAGCCTTGCTCAAAAGATGACCTTTCCATGCACAGAAAATTTGTTGTGAAACAACATGCAATCTTCAGTGTTGCTCAGTGGCTGTAAGGAGCATTGGAGGCTCTGAATTTTAGAGTGAAAATACCTTTGGGAGGAGTTAGGTGACAGCAACACAGGTTTAATCCTGGTTAGTCCAGAGCAGTCAGATGGATCTAGACATCAGTGCAATATTTGAAATAGAAATACTCTCTGTGGGTGTTTTCCAGCTCTTAACAAGAGTTTATGGAGAATCTCTTCAGATGTAGCAGAAGCCCATATCATTGTGCAAGGCCAAATTTAAATAACGATGATTCTCTTTTCTGATGTGCCTTAGGACACCATATTATCCTTGATTTCTGTTTGTCTGGATTTCAGGAATAAGCTTCATGTGTGAAAAATGGATAAATTTTGTTTATAAAGATAAGCATTTGGGATAGACCACTCCAATCCAAGATAGTGCAATGCTTTCCTTGGCTAACTGTAGTGTAGAACAGACGTAAGTCAGGAAAAAATGTGGATGGTCTGTGTCCTGTCCTGTTCATTTTATCTTGTAGATGAAATAACCTTCTTTAAAGGTTTGAATTTGGTATTCATTTTTCTACTTGCAATGTACTTCTAAGGCTGTATCCTGACTCTTTTATCCCTTCCTTTTAAAGGTCAGCATCCCAAAGGCTGGCCAACACAGGGTAACTTTATACCATTTGGGAAATAAAAAAAAAAGTGATCACATTTTGGACTAAAAAAAATAGTAGTTTACTAGTAATTTACTAGGAAAGTAGTTTTCAGTAATAAAATTAGTGTTATGCTTGTTTAGTATACCTAGGATACTGTGGAAGGAAATTTGGGGTTGGTCAGATTGCACCTATGCAGAGAATTAATCACAAGCAGATTGCCAGGGACTGCAATACTTGCATCTGACGGTAGCAGATAGTAAGAGAGACCTCACCAGTTTTTCCTCAAGTCTGTGGTAAAATGAATCAAGTCAGCTTTGTCAGATGGCCCTCTGAGCTTCTACTGGGACTAGCTATTACATTTGCTATTCCATACTGGTAGTTTTATAGATTGCACCAGGATTTTTTGTCCTTCTGTGCACTAAGTACTTCAAACATATTGCAGAAAAAAAGTCTCAAAGCACTGAGTGTGTTATTCTTTTTTATTTTTCATTCACAAAATAAATATAATATTTTCTACTGGATAAGAATGATTGACATTCCTGAAGCCGCCACCAGCAAAATTCTTGAATCCCCAAATACTATAAAATAATTAAGTTATCTTCACACAATTTCCTCAGGGATCATAGTGGTACTGCTACTGAAGCTCAGTTTCCTAAGGAAACTACACACTCATGCTACAGATCTGTTAACTCACTGCTTTTCCTCTTTTTGAACTTTTGAACTATACCAACCAATTTCAAATAAATCTGACAGTATAAACACCTCAAAGATTTCAACTTGGCACAGGGTCTGTGGCAATCTGCAGTGCTGTAGCTTAGGGACAGCAACTTTTGCAGTAACCCTGTGGCAGCAAGGAAGGCAGAAGGGGCGATGCTGGTGCTCCAGCAGTGGGACAGGCTCTAGCACCAGCCGTGTCAGGCACCACAGCACCCTGGGAACTCAATGCACTGCTTCTGCCACTCCCAGAGTGGCTTGTTCATGCATAAAAACCTATTTTCCAAAGAGACCTTAGTGACTTTCAGAAGAAAAGGCCATGTCCATGTGGCTACCTCTTGTTGCTGGTGTCTGCTCACTGTGTGTCTGGATACACAAGAGCTTGCCCTAGTAAGGAGTCCAGTCACACTTGGTTCTTCTGCGATGTTTTTAAGGTGGATTATGATGTATTTCTAAAGACCCATGATACTAAAGTCATATATAGTACTGCAATTGTGTTTTCATATTCTTTTGGGGAAGAAAGAATGCATGATAATCCTGTCATCAACTGGAAATGCATGCCCTAGGTGTTCTTGCGCTGGCAGGGGGGTTGGACTCAATGATCTCCAGAGGTTCCTTCCAACCCCTACCATTCTGTGATTCACAGAAAGGAGAGCTGGTTCAGATTAGGCCTTCTATAAGCTCAAAGTTTTTATAACTGTTTCAGTTCAGTTGTGTTTGGGGTTTGTTTGTTTGTTTCTAATAGATGCAGTGACACCATGTCCAATGCGTATAGTTAGTAAGAATAGTGCTCTGTTTTGCTCTAGTTTATTATTGAGAAATAGTCATATTGGCCCCAAACAAGATCTCCCAATAGAACTGTTGCAACACCAGCTATATTTGTGTCTGTCTGCCTTGCCCATATGTGGCAAAATCTTATTGTATATAAAATGTATGTTATACATATATACATAAATGTTTGTGTGGAAAGAAAATGTGAATCTAAATCTCCACTGGATATTATACAGTGTACTATTACACCTGTACTTACTTAAAAAAAAAAAAAAATTTTTTTGCCAATTAAGAAAATCCCAAGAATCTTTCCTATAAATAAATAAATAAATAAAATCGATCAGCCTGTACCTTTCTTGAGAGAACTCCTAGGACAGAGCTCCCTTAGTTTCCATTGTGATCCCTGGCCCTGATACTCAACGCTATGACTAGGAGGGATTGTCACCCTGCCCCCCTCACATGTTTTGTGTTGCTCCTGCCTCTTCACTTTTTCAAAAGCATGTCTTTTCTACATAGGTAGGGACAACATGCCATCTGTTGGGGAGGTTAGCATCCCCAGGCTGGAGCCCTGCAATATTCCTAGACAATATAGGAAAAGTATTAGCAGAATGTAGTGACTTGTATTTGCATTTCACACATTTAGCTTTGCTTCACACGTTCCTCTCTCTCAGACATGATAAAGGGAGAGAACGCTCTATTTCTTGTCAGTGTGGATGGATGGCACCCCTAGAAGAGTATGCATTTGAAGCAATATGTTCTGCATCACTGACGTAAGCTAAGATGCTGTTAAGGCCGGGCAGGTTCATTTTCCTATTCAGTGCTAGCGAGTGGGGCACTCAGGGACTTGGTGTCCTTGAATTTAAAGAAGATTGAAACATTGCATTGTTCAGAATGAAGGAAACAAGGATGGGAGCAGAATGATGCTGTGGCAGACGGTAAACACGTGATTGCAAGAGCTGAATGTCTTGGCCTACATTTTGAATCTCACCATGGTCTCTTTTATTCCACCCATTTGTATTCTCTGACTCTGCTGTCAGTTCCAGGTTTGCTCCTGTAGTTTCTCCCACATTTTCTTCAGGTCTGCAATGCTGATTGTGTGTCTTGGCAGAAGAACAGCATGTGCCCAAGCGTTTAGGAATGAGGGGTGCCAAGGTAATGATGTGTACAAGATCATTTCTCCCTGACTGTCTTTTGTCCTTTTAAAATTGAAAATTGTCCTCGTGAGATTCACTTGGTAGTCTCTAAACCCATCATATTATACCATGCGGCAGGGGGGTCAGGGTGTAGAAATGTTTCGGAATTTCTCAAAGGAAAATTTTATCAGGGGCAAGCCCCGTCCTCTCCCCTGTCCTACCCACCAAGCAAATTCCTCCTCCTTGCCCATTCCATCTGGGGAAGACATCAAGGTGGTGAATGCTAAGCACTGAGCTCACCTGCATCTTGCCAGGGCCAGTTCTTCTCTTATTGTTTATTTACTGCTTTTGTTGGAATAGCTAGTAACCGGGGAATGAATGAGGGGGGCAACATCTGCAGAGAAAGCATAGTAGTTCCCAGTGTAAATCTGTTACATATTCAGATTTTTTTCACATCTGTTAGTGGAGATCAAGACACATATAAAATCATAGTTAAAGATAAGATGGGAAAAGAAAAATGCTGGTGTTTTCTAACTAATATTTGACATCAGTAACCAATTTCAAGTCAGTGGAGAGCTAAGTTCCTTGCTGGAGCTGAAGGAAAGAATGAAGACAAATTGAATGCAAGGTATTTGTAATAGAGGGTGGTTTTTTGGTTTTTTTTTTTTTTGTTTTTTTTTGGTTTTTTTTTTTTGTGTGTGTTTTTTTGGTTTTTTTTTTGTTTGTTTGTTTTTTGTTTTTTGTTTTGTTTTTGTTGTGTTTTTTTGTTTTTTTTTTTTTTTTTTTGTTTTTTTTTTTTTGACATATTCACAGTGCTTATTAAATGGTTTGCTTCTGCAAAAGAGTCTCTAGAACTGCAAGTTCTAGCCGGATTTACAGATGCTTGGAGGCACTTTTGAACCTTGTCTTCTATCTCCTGTCTCCATTGGATGGATGATTAGAACAGCAGTAAGCACGACTTACCCTTTTGTTCTTTAGATACAAACCAAAACACTTTTTATCAATTTATTCAATACCTTATAGCTGATCCACAAGTTATCTGGTAGATACATTCTTAAGTATGATCATCCTTTAGAATGGCATCTTAAATATATATAAACTAAGATATGTTACTGTGTGACACATAAAAATACATAAAACACAGAGTGTGAAGAATTATGTCTGAAAACGTTTGCCAAAACATCTTTAAATTTCAATCAACAAGTTCTGTAGGATGTGTTTGCAGCTCAACTTCCATCACTAATTCCTACAAATATTTCTCTGGTAATTACTGCCACAATCACTCTTGCTATTTGGCTGTGGTATATTGGAAAAAATAACAACAGCTCAGTATAGATGCTAATACATTGACTGTTCTCTGATTTTAATTTCATCTATAGTTCAAAGACATTCAAGACCCACCTCGATCTGTTCCTGTGTGGCCTGCCCTATGTGTTCCTGCATTGGCAGGGGAGTTGGACTCGATGACCTCCAGAGGTCCCTTCCCACTCCTAACGTTCTATGATTCTGTAACTGAAGGCAGCATAGTATTTACATTTGCCAAAGCTGGAGAAACTTCAAGATACGATCATGCCTTTGTTGGTGGACAAGTGACTTCAGGCAATAGGATTTGGTCTGTGGGTATGATCTCCAGGCATGCTTGCACTCTGGACATATCTTGCCTACAGCTGTTTGGACAGCTGTTTGAGTCTGCATCACACAGTACAAAGATCAGTAGCCCTGAGGCATGGACCTGTGTATGTGAGTACTATCTTCTTCCCTGTAACATTTTCACTCTATATGTTCTTTACTACTTTTTAATGACTGAATTCTCACTCAAGCATGAAATACTATACAGAAGACTGCACTGGGAAGCAGGCTTGCTAAATGCATAATTATTTTCAAATATTTCAGATATAAATCAACTTACTGTGTTGTCTGAAGAAACAAAAGACAGCAGGTTATCTTGTGGAACAGTTATGACATACTTGCTGGTATCAGCAGAGAATACAGACAAATATGCAAGGTCCTGCACATGGGTCAGGGCAATCCCAAGCACAAATACAGGCTAGGCAATGAGTGGTTTGAGAGCAGCCCTGTGGAGAAGGACTTGGGGATGTGACAAACCTGTTACAAGGTCCCTGGAGGATCTTGGAGACAATATTAAATGTCCTCCTGTTCCTCTGCAGCCCAAACATCATCAGCAGCTCACCTCTTCTCTTGCCTCTGCCAGGGAAACTGGGGGTGGGGCTGGTCAGGACACAGGCAAGGAAAAGGTTTTGGCAAGAAAAACAAGTTCTTTTGGTGAAACTAAGTTGGTTCACAGAAATGACAGCTTTAGATACATTTCTGTTGGATAGATAAAGATATGAAAACCATTCTTTAAAATTGTTTTGTTTGGGATACTTTTGTTTTGGAAAAGGAAATTAAAACTTCACTTCTGCATGTTTATTTAAAAATGACTTCTCAATTTAATATTGATTACTGTCATCTTAGGAATGGAAATAATTTAAACATTCATTTTTCAGCTTTTAATTTAGAAGTAATTATGAGCTCAACCTGCTGAAAATAAATGGAGACACTGATCTAGAAAAATGAGTTAGTTCTAAGAGGCAGCCATCCTCACTGATTTAACAAGTGACATATAAGAATAGGAAAATTTCAGCATTTCCATTACATGATGATTCCAGCAGATGATGCAGTGAACTGAATATCCCACAGCTGACCTGGTAGGACAGAATGTAAAATAACTGAAAAGATAAGATGCAAAATGAAAAATCTGAAATTTGTGATTAATGTAATTTTGGTATTTTTTTCCCAGATTTCCCAGCTTTAAGGAGAAAAACCTATTTTATTATTAATTGGAACAAATACAAACTTCCACCAGTAAACATATCCTACAATTCTGTATAGCAATAGGCTGGCAGTGTGATGGGATAGTTGAGTTGAGATTAACCCAAAGTGAGCACAAGCAATTGAAAGCACAGGAGGGAAGAGACAAGGGAGAGTAGCAGTCCTGCTTCTGAGGTGGATGGAAAGATTAAGCTTCCCCTACAGCTGCAGATCACTTGGGTGAGGCTCAGCAGTCATGGCACTGATCGCACCCCACATCTACCCTCTTGGAGCTGTGTTGGGCACCTGCCTCCAGCAGGATTTGCAGCTTCTTTAACTGGAAGTCTGTGGACCCTGTGTGTGTGTGTGGTCCAAGATGAGCCTGGTGGGGAGTTGAAATCTCACTAGAGAGGTCTGACACAGGCAGTGCGAGATGGTCTCCTCTAACAGCCCCTGCTGCATCAGTGGAGAAGGCAAACAAGAGGTGTGTTTTAGGAGCTGTATTTTTAAGATGTCAGGGGAAAAGTTTTGCATCCTAACATCACATGAGGCTGTACTAAATCTAGCAGAGTTAAACTTAATAAGAAAAGTCATCCACACTAATAGTGAAGATGTTGATGACCTACCACTGAGATATGATGTCAGGATGTGGAAGTAAGGAATGGAGATGATGTACTGTGTGACTACAGGCACCAGCTTGGTGCTACACCACTGCTTAGTCTCCACAGGGAAAGCTGCTCTCAGCCTCATCCTTGGAGGATGTGATGCTAGTTTTGGGGTTGGGAACCAGGATTCAACTACCCTACAGGGTCTTTACAGTTTTGTCTTTAATAGGCTGGCTTCTGGGGAGAGCAAGAGTTAACAGCTAACATTGTTTTGTAGCCAGTACATGTGGTAAACAAGATTATCTATAATGAGATTAGTCTTGGACAGGCTAAACCCCTGATGAGTTCATCTTGGTCTGAGGCAATCCTGGAGCAATGGTAGCACGAGAGAGGAGAGAGGTTCTGAAGTGGTGCTGGGCATCCCAGTGTGCCAGGGCCTTGCTGGGAAGCTGTGACTTCTTCTCGGATGGAAGGACAGCTGCTGCAGGTAACAGGCGGCTGTGAGTAATGCACCTTGCTGTAGGCATATGATGCAAATTGATATAATAAGCCTCAAAGAATCATCACTGGTGAAAACTGAGTACGGTTACAGCTGGCAATGTTTGTGAGGTGTATGATGTGCCTAACAATGGGAGGTTTGTCACCAGCCTCTCCTGATGGTGGGTGATGCTGCACACACATGACAGAGGTGGGAGCTTTGGTTTCTGCCAATACTGGCAGCACACCGTGAGCAGCTGGAGCCCACGAAGGGTGTGTGGAGCCCCTCCTGCAATCCAAGGAGGGTCAGGCACTCACCAGAACACTTGGACCTCAGGTGCTACCGCCAGCAACCCACCTGTCTGGGCAGTACATGTGATAAATGTTATGGGGCTGGTGTGAGGTAGGCAATTGATGCAGCCTTAAATTAACGTAACTGGAACAAGATGTCTGGATGACAGCTGGACACACACAATGCAGACATGGACTCAGTCATGCTTGTATTTACTGATGTAATAAAAATCACTGATTCTGATCTCTCATATGCTTAAAACAGCCATTAGCTCTCTGTGGTCTTATGGTGGTGTAAATTAAATCAAAATATGTCCTTGTAGTGCTGTTGCAGTGAAGAACTGATCTGGTTGTTGGTGGTTTCCTGCTAGCTTGATATTATCCACCCAGGCTGCCCCAGTAGTCCCTACTGGGAATATGTCTCCCTTAGTCCAAAGTCCCTGCTATAGTAATGTCGAACACGAGATGAATGGAGAATTATCAACATTTGAGCAAATATCATTTGTATTCCTGCCACTGCCACTTGCTGGTTTTAGACCCTTTATTTCCTTGGACAGATCTCACTGTCACCCATCAACTTTTTGATATTCAAAATCTAAATCAATTTGGCTTTTTTTTTTTTTTTAGTCAGATTTTAAGTAGTTATTCTACTTTTAGTAATTAGGGCTTTTAACACATTTAAATTCTGTTTTTAGCAGAAGAAAATATGGCCTAAAAGTCTTTGAAGCCAACCTACTCCTTTCTTTTCATGTTGCTTTTCACTAAACACTATGTCTGTAGTGCCAGACAAAAATTATGCTAGTTAAACTTGATAAAGTACTGCAGCAACAACAAGAAAGGAAAATATGACAGAGAAAAAGACCGGAAAGCAAAAACCTCACAGTACTCCAGAAAGGCTTTTCTTTTCCGTCTCATATTATGCACTGTGTAGAAATATCCAATTTGAAAAAGTGACTCAGAGCAAAGTGCTAGTGAGAGAACAGGCATAAAAGCAGATACAAAACAGCTCACAGACTCAGATTAAGTAAGCGTCTTGCCAGCCCTCCCCCACCTCCCCAGCATATTACAGATCAGAGAATCGGGAGAGCTGCGTCCTGCAGCGCGCGTGCATGAGGCACACGGCAGACGGATAGTGAAGGACAGGAATTCATCTCGGAGATTTTCAGGGCTGGCAAGGCCTTGCCAGGGTCACTCCCTGACTCCCAGCATCACCTGGGGCGTGGGCCCCCCCCTCAGCTGTACCTGAGGACGGGTGTGTATCGTTTGCTTGAATGGTGCCAAAAATATAGACGAACTAGGTAGAGCAGTTCTTTGTATTAAATTGTCTCCGTGCAAATTGAGAGTGAGCGTATGAAGAGGAAGATTGGTATTTGCTATATTTCTCTTTCTCAGAAACCCTATTAGTGATTTCCCACTTCAGCACTTCACTTGTTGGTTAGTCCCCATTCTCCAAATGCCACTATGTCACAGAGGGAACATCAGCCCAGAAATAATTAGTATGGCAATTTGGCGCTCACTCTGCAAATTACATCTAGCAGTTGCATGCAAAATTGTCTGTAGAAATCATCTGGCTCTTACCAAGAGTTAGTTTAATAATGGAGCTTGTTTTGTTACTGCTGCTATTATGCTGAAGTCTGTGGTTAAGATTTTCTTTTCCCTCTTGCTGATGGAAACATCTTTTAGCAAAAGTGAAATAAATTAAGCCTTTTCTGCCACACTGTGCTTTGTTGGAGTGATGAGTCCTGACTAAACATCTGGTCAAAATATATATGGTCGCTGATACTGACTCTCTGGGAAAGCCACCCAAGTGCTGTACTTTGTGTACATAATACAGCCCTTCCTCTTATCACTAATTAACTATTAACTATTAATTGGTGCAGAGACAACAGTAAGATATCCTATTTCTTAGGTGATGCTGAGCCCAAGCTGAACTATGATTCCTGGTACAGAGGAGGAAAGGCACCAGGAAAAACTAAAAGACAACACACACATCCCAATCCCAGAGAGGAATACTGTGAGATACATTGCCGTCAACCTGAACTTGACTTGTCTCCATTCATAATGGACATTCTCAGGACAATTATGAGAGAAATGCAGACAATATTTTTCTTCCTGCTAACAAACCTTGGACCTGAGAAAGCTTTTTCAGCAAAAGCAGATTTTTGCCCCAGCAGATGCAGCCCCCTGAAAATGTCCCAGTTCAGCAGGTCAGCACTGTCCTAACAGCATTATTTTAGCCAGCTTTCAACCACCTAAGTGACCTAGCAATCAACCTTTCCCATGGCAGGAGGTTCTGCAGCAGACCTTGTATGAGGGATTTTAAGAGAGTGAATAATAGATAACCATCAGAATACTGTCAAAGGAAAATACAACTTCCTTCTAATATGGACACTACAGGATTTCTGAAGCTGATTTGAAAATGGCTACAAATTGTATATCCAGCAGCGCATGGCCTCTGGAAAAAGAAAACAGGCAGGTAGTATACTAGCTGGAGAAAAGTAAAGGACAAGGAATGGGGGGGGGTGGGGGGGGGGTGTAGGCAGTCCTACTTCTTGGGCTTTACACACATACTTAGAGTACAGCAGGTACTGCACATCAGCTGATTCTCTGACACTGTGCACATTCATATCATTAGCAAATGCCAGGCAATGCAGGTTAGTTTGGGCATCTATCCTTGACTTTTCCTGCAGCTCAGTTGGTGGGAAGCGGACTTAGTACCTGTAACTATGCCCTCAGTGACACAAATGATGCACTTGTTTGAACATGTGGAAGAATGAAGAGTTTTAAACACACACTGTGAATTTGTCTTCACATGGCAGGTTCTTCAGCTGTGCACTGTTTGACTGTGCTTAGATTTTATGTGTTGCTTTCTTCCCATGGATTAAAGGAAATTAACCCTGCTGTGATACCAGCCATGGCTGAGGACCCAGGTGAGAAGGGACAGAGGAAAGGTATGATTTTCACTGTCCATTTATTTCTTGGTGCCAGTGCTAGCCTGAACTGTAGTGCAATTAGCCAAACACCTGATCCTTGTGCATCAGGGCACCTTATGGTGTTTGTAATGGTACTAAGTTATGAGCACTCATGGAATGGGGTGTTGCTCTAATTGTCTTACTTTTCGTCTGGCAGCCTTTAACTCCCATCAGATTAGTAGCTCCTATAACAATTATGACTGCCAAATTAAGCCATCTGTAAACACTAAAACTTGCAAGCTCTTACCAAATTCATAGTAGTCATGTTTGGAAAATAAGTTCTGCATCTTTTCAGCTGGCTGCCAGAAGAAATGCTCAAATTGTTGGCGTGTTCCCTGCACTCCCTTCCTCCAGGAGCATCCTCTCCCTGTGCTATCACAGCCAGTGTCTTCTCCACCTGGCTGCTGCAGTCCTTGGCATAAGCACTCTCAACAGCCTTGGCACACTACATTACACTTGTGCCTGAGTCTTTCTGGAAACATGTTTTAGCAAATACTATAAAGAAGTCTTTTGACGACACAGTCATTTGAACCTGAAAGGCTAAAGCAGAGGTGACAGAGAGTAGCTTCACCACTCTTTTACTGCCAGCTTGCTATGTTTATTCTACATATGCTGTTACTGCATTGAAGTGATATTTTTCAATTAACAAATGAGTCAAAGTCCTCCCAGTAGTGAGACAGTCCCCCTTGCAACACGCGTTTAACAATTCAAGCACAAAGGAGGGACTAGTGCCTTAAAAACAAGCTGTGTTCTCTGATAGAAACCAAAGGCTGAGCTCACTATTCATCCTTGCTCCTCATAGCAACCATGGAAGACACAACATGGGCTGCTCAGAGCAGCATCACCATGCAAATTTCTGTAGCTGCCTGCAACCTTGAGCCATGTCCTAGGTGCACTATAGCAATATTCAAGCTCCCCTGCTAATCTCCAGTTTCAGCCATACAGAGGCCCTGCCATTCATCTTGGACTGTTGATAAGCCCTACATACAATTATGCAAATAACAGGTACAGTTTAATAACTGGCAAGTTGCTCACACCATACCAGCAATGTGAAGGAAAGGAAAAACAACTTCATGGCTTGAATGTTGGAGTGGTCACCCTGTGTTCTCCCATTTTAAAGCAGCAGCTGGCTGATGTTATGGGCATCCCCCTGGGAAAGCCATGATATATGTTAAGGACTTTAAGTGGCGAGACTTTTGCTTGCCATCATCACCACAGAGTGATGGCTTGGTGAGCAGCTCAGCACGTGCTGAGATGGGCTCAGGGTCTTGGTTTGAAAGAAGCAGAGCTCAGGCTCTGGTGATGGTTGCCTGATGAGGGTTAGCAGGATGGAGGGAGTCATTGAGATATTCTGTCCTGAGACAGCTGAGGGCTTTACAAGTGAGTGAGGTGACCTTAATTTTGATTTGGGATGTGCAGAACTAAACAAGTGGTGTGATGAATGCATAAAGCTGACAGAATGCACTGGCATCTCTAAAGAAACAGGATGTGCAAGGTCAGGAAAGGTGTGTGGGGTGAAGTGATGTTTCAGAGGCAATGAGCACACCAGGCTGACTCATGAGCTGAACTGTGCAATAATCACAGGTAATTATCATGCCAGGCAGGAGAAGGATTTGCATACACACCATGCTGGATCACGGGGCCTGTTTGGGCTCTGGCATGTTCTGCTCACAGCTCAGAGGAGACAGGCAGAGAGATGCAGAGCCATTTCCAAACAGAGGCAATATTCTGGTTGTTTTCCCAACCAGCTCCAGATGTGACATCAAGCCATGTCCTGCAAGAGTGAGGAGAAGGGGAGCTACTGTCTTCAGAGCAGTCAAAGGCAGAGAAGCACTTGTATTCACGCCCTCAAAATATGGCTGGGCTACAGAAATGTGCTTTTGAATCAATAGTGAGGTATTAACTTATAAGCTAATACATTTTTCATGGAAATGAAAACAACGGAAAACCTGAGAAGTAATGAAAGCCTGTAGGACAGGAGCTCTCAGGCAGCGCAAGCTGTAGCTTACCAGGTGAGGGGCAAGGTAATGAACCTACCTGGGTCTCCTCTGACAGAGAAAACCCAAAGGATTCTTGTCATCCTGGGGGACAGATTTTGAGAGTGTACCCTTGCACTAGGAATATAGCCTTAGTACTTTGCCTCTAGTGCAGTTGCCCTTGTGGGATTTGGGTTTAATGTCATTTTATCCTCCCTGGTCTTGATCAGATACACAGACGGGCTGGTGCTGAGGGCAGTGAATCACACTGCATGTCAGCATCTAAAGACATGGCACAGATGAATTACATCCCAAAGTGGCAATCTGAATGCAGAGAAAAGCACCGATTTTTCTGTGTGCCTATGAATAGACCAGGCCATGAAAGAGGACTAGATCTACAAATCTAGTGGCTGAAGGGCCGGTAAATATTCTCATGCATTGGGTAGGGGCTCTAGGACATCCTTTCCACCACTCTATGTAAGCCAGATAATTCAGGTGCAAAAAATCTCCCAGGGGTACAGATCCCTCTTGCTAAGCATCTCAGAGGTGCATCCATCAGTGCCTCTACTACCACGTCTTGTCCCCAGCTAGGCTTTAAGCTATGTCTGCTGTAGACAGTAGTGTTTGGAGATCGCTTTGGAGACAGCCAGCCTTATACCAGTGTCTCACATGACTCGCTTAGAAACAAACTTAATAGTGAGCAATAATTAGGATCTGTCTAAACTTACATGTGAAATGTGCACTATATAAAGGATGTGTATACACACACGATGTATTGCAGATAGGTACATATAAGGCATGGTTTCTATGTCTAAGATTTCATGCAGCAAAATACCATTTCAGCTTAAGCAATGTGAAGTTATAGTCTTTCGGCTATAATATAGACATCTCCACTCTATTTTTAGCTCTGTCTGGCTAATTCAGCAGTGCTTGGGTAACAGTAATATTTTCCCTTCTCTTCTTATGATGCTAATTTTATTCTGGTATCCAGAGTCTCTCTGGCAATACCTCTACCTCCTGTTTCATCTGTACCAATGGCCATTGGAACATGAAACTACACTGTGACTCCTGTCACAGACTCTGAGCATGTATGCTCCTGTCTGAGTGGGAAAAAAGGACATGCTACCGAGTCACGGGTACCGTGAGGAGACAGCCGCTACTAAACAAGTTACTTTTAAGATGTCGAATCTGCGTTGAGGGTAACTGGGATGAAACCAGGCATCCAAGAAAAAAACAAACAAACAAAAACCCCCACATAAATCAACCTTGCCCTCTGAATTTAGTGACCCGACCACAGTTACGCTATCGTAACCTGGAGGTTACGTCTTTCATTGGTTACCGAAGGGCAGCCGCAGCCTGCACTAGAATACGGGGTTCAACCGTTTCTGTAGCAGCAGCGAGAAGCTGCCAGCGGTAACACAGCCGGTTGGGTGGCCGCGAACCACCACAGAGCCTACGGCTGCGAGGAGAGGGGCTACCGAGCTTAGCAACCTCCGCTCGCTGCCCGTTCCTGCGGCACCGGGCTCAGGGCTGTCGGTCAGGCGGCGCTTTCCGTCCCGCGGTCCCTCCCGCCCGCGACGCTGGCCGCTGCTCGCCGCCCGCAGGCCGCCGGGCAGCCCGAGCCCGTCCCGCCGCTGCCGCGGCGCCGCCGCCGGGCCCGGTGAAACGCTGCCCCCTGGCGGGAGCGGGGCGCCGCCGCCGCTGGTGCCGCCGCCCCGAGGCTCTGTGGCCGCGCTGGGGCCGGCCTGCCGGGCCGCGCTCGTCGGGAGGCGGTTCCGCGCACCGGGATCGTGTCCCGCCGGTTCGGCTGCTGCCGACTGTCAGTAGGCGACCTGCTCCCCGGGTCTCCTCTGATGGAAGGGTCCCTGGCGGGGTCCCCCGCCTGAACCCCGCGCTGCTGGCTGCTCCTGTGCCCTGCTGTCCCGCGCTGCGCAGCAGCCCATTGCAGCTGCTGATGCGGTTGGAAGCAACAAATCTTAGGCGACATGGCTTTGTCTCTTTTTTGCCTACTCTTTACAGATCTCCGTTACCAATCCTTGCGCGCCTAGGTGGGATTTGGCTTGGGAGTCACCACTGTTACCTGAGTTATATTAGTTCTGCACTAGGTGGTGAAATAATATCCACTTTGGTACAGACACAGCTTATTGTTCAAGTGTTAATCAACCTCAGACTAGCCCTCAGGAGATCGGGAGGCAAGTTTTTAACCTTCAGTTTAGAGAATGTAAAGGGAGGTTAACAGAGGACAAGGACTTGCCTTCCTGAGTGAGGTTCACAACTGCAGCTGATTCTGATGAGGCTGCACTTGCAGCTCTGGAAGCCAAGTGACAGCTCCTCAGTCAAGAAGGTCCAGACTTCCCTGGGAGGGGCAGTGGCCCAAGTATTCTCTGGGCTGTGGGAATAGGGGAAGGAAGGCAAGGCCAGGTCCCTGCTTCGTCTGAAACATGGTTAGTTTTCCTCATGGTTGGACAAGAGGAGATCCAATGAGTTGCATCTAAGAGTCATGTTGTCATGTCCCTCCCAGTCACTCCAGCGTATTGAATGTCTGAAGTGCCCACTGACACTTTTAAGGCATGCTAAGGTCTAGTGAAAGATAGAAGACAGTTGTTAAGTTTGAAAAATATAGAGTAATGTATATTAATTATATTATACTGCTATTAACCCATAGAAACAATCAGCTTCAGAATTTGCGAGGCCTTGTATCTGGCATTATGTAGAGCCAGATTAACACATATTAACTTCGGGGGGTGGGTAGGGGAGGGGTATGTGCTTAAATGCGCTGCTTTTGGAATCCTTAAGCTCCCTGTTAATCATTACAGGCCATAGTCTTTTGGCTAAACTTACCCCAGATGACAAGTTGCCTAAAACTAAACTATGGATTCAAAAACTGTAATGTTAATGTAACATTTACTAGTCCAAACTCCTTACCTATAGCATTGTGTTATCTAATGGTAAAATTAACTGAGTCCATATCACTAGGCAGCTGGGGGGGGGTGGGGTTACTTTCCATGCACAAATTGAAACAAAGGTGGGAGGAGAATAGGCACCAGCACTACCTGGAATGTGCACAGAGCCTTTGTGCTTAGGCCTTTGTGTCCAGGGCTTCCTGTGGTCTTTCACTTTGCCAGATACATAACTTTCTCCTTCTGGGTCTTCAGGTGTTTCTTATGCCTAGGAGGAAGCACTTTAGTTTAATTCAGGTAGGGAAGGCAGCACGTGCGAATGATACAGACTCTACTAGCCCTTGTAGTTTATATGATTTGTATGTTCACTCAAAGAGCAATGAATGAACAGTCTTATAGCAGCGATATGCTATTGTACTGTTACTTCTATGCCTTCTCTTTTTAATGAAAGGGTTTATACCTTCAAAGTTAATTAACTTGTTTCTCAAAATCATTTACACATCTGCTCTGTTTCCAGTAAAACTTCAGTGTCAAATTTCTAACTTCAGCATTATATTAGAAAAGAAGGAAAAAAAAAGTCAGCCACATCAGCTATGCTACTTCATTTGTAATGACTTCAGATGCGGGATTGCTAATAATGATTAATTTCATGAGCTGAAATTTGGCCTGTGACTTTGCATTGATAGCTGCTTTGGAAGGACAGTCAGATAAGTATTAGCCAAGCATCTGTGTTGTACTCACTTTCACATCACTGGTGCAAAGGAAGACTACTAAAACCAGCAGACCTGGTCTTGGGGGTATTTCTTGCACCCATCTGGGCACCATGGCCCCTCTGTCACCAGCAGGCAGCAAGTTAGAGCTGAAGGGGCTCCAGTTCCCAACTGTGCCTTACCTGCCACTGTAGCCTCCACAGCTACCTGGCACCAGTATACTATGAAGAGCTTTCTTTTATTTTTTTTATTTTTTTTCTCAGCTGACCATGGGACCCAATTTGGTTGCTACCAGCCAAAACCTGAGACTGCCAAGGGGAGTGCTAGGTGCTGTGTGGGTCTCAGCTAAGCCCTGCTGCATCCCAATCCGCACACAGTGCTTCACTGTCACTGGGAGGTAGCAAGCACAAGGGCAGCCCTGGGCATGGTACCCCTTGAGAAAAGCAATGCAAACAGGGATGATACACAGGGAGTAGTTCCTCTTCCTGCTGCTGATGGGCAGGTGTATTATTTTAATTAAGCTATTATTTCAATAACCATTACAACATGTGGGCAAGGCTTGGGAAACATTAACCCCAAGGTAAACAAAGAGTGTAGCATTCCATCTGCTTCTAACAAGACAGTTCGGCAATATGGCAGCACACATAGTTGAGTATTATTAGTATTTCCAGTAGAGCACATCATGCTAAGTTTAGCCTACAAGCAGATCACAGGCATGAGGTTTCTTTATTTTAAGTGATTTATTCTTTTCTGATGAGAAGACCACCACTTCTCTGCACCAAATACTGCCTGTGAAGTCTGCTTTTCCACTTAAGGGATGCTAAGCAGAAGCTAGCCAATGAAGTGAAGGTAAATGTAATTACCAAAAAAAAAAAAAAAAAAAAGTCTTCAAAAAAACAACAGCTCTCTCTCCCCAGCAAGGAAAAATACAAATAAAAACCCTTTGGCAATGCTGAGGAAATATCTGGGGCTGAGGTGAAAGGGACACAGCTTGATGAGTGTGCTGAAAGCTGAATGTGGATTACCCGTGAGTGTAAAAATGAATAAATGTGTTTTATTCCATTATATTAATGAAATGGTTAATTCAGTTGCTATAGCAACAAGGAACAGCCATGCTAAAAAGCTAAAGGGCTATACATAATGCCAGATACAAGGTCTCTCTAATTCTAAAGCTGATTTTCTCAGCTACAATAGAAGTGATGTGTGTTTTCAATATCATCTTAAGCTTTTGCATCCAATCCTCAAGCTAATCCAATAAATAGGCTAGTAGCATAAAATAGCATATATGTTTGCACCTCATAAAACTTATGAAAGGGATTTACCTATGCACAATTGTTAGGAAAGATCCACAGAGTGCAGTGTGGGGTTCTTTCAAAGGGCTGTTCTGCATGTGATGGCAAACAAGCAAATATGTTACAATGGGAAGTTCCTACAGCTGTGAAGCAGGTGACTGCAGACACCAAGACATAATTGTGCTTACCGGCCTGCTAGCTATTTCACTTTGTAGAAAATAGGCTATATATTCTTTTAACTTGCATTTCACATGATTTTGATTAAAAATAGTAATTCTTAAAGACTTCCATAAGGAATCCTGCAGTTCTTGCCTTTTTTTTTTAACATTACTGTCATGGAAAGGGTGACCCATGGTCTTGCCAGTAGTGCAGAGGACAGTCTATTATTAAAGTCTATGCCAAAGCTGAGGAATGGCGTGCCCACTCCACCCTCTGGAGGGGCCTGGGGCACCCTCTGCACAGCCATTACTCCCTTTGAAAGGAACTGCCCAGCAGGGTCGCTGGCGCTGCCCAGCTCCAGTGCTGTCATCAGGCTGGAGCCCTGTGCCACAGCGCAGGATTACTTCCATGCACTTTGACACCCTTTTGTTAACTGTGCCATTTGTCAAATGCTGCATCACTCCCTTTGCCTAAAATAAAGCAAAAGTAGCACACCCATAAGAGAAACAGAAAGCACTGACTTCTCTCACTGAACTCAGACATATAAAATTTGGTGTTGTGCACCTTCACAAACAAAGGGGATAACTTTTCTCTACAGGCCAGCTGATTTGCATAGTAATGGGACTTCAATTCCCAAGAAACATTATTTCTCAACATTTGAATATGACGGTTTCAGTGAAAAGGCCTAAACCTGTCTTCAATAAGCAGAAGTAAAAGCTGTGACACTAAGTAGTCTCTAGACTAAACAGGTGAGAAAAATGCCCTTTAGGATGATGATTAGCTCTAGTTGGTGGTGTGTGACTTGTACGGGCAATTACCAGTGTGAGTTGCCTGTTGGAGGCATTTGATACTGTCTCTTTCTTGGCTGAAATGCAATAGAAGAGCTCTCACCATTGAAGGCAGGAATACGGGGGGCAACTTTAACTGTATCACAGTCTTGAAGAAGTAAAATGTTTGGCCTTGAAAAAGACAAGACAGATCAATGGTTGCCACTGTTTTAGTCAACTTGTATGAAAATCATGTATTAAGATTCTCCTGAATCTCAATAATGGATGAGCAACAGCTTGAAACTATTTGCTGCCCTTGTCTTAAGGATTCTGGTTACCCATATGTGGAAAAGGCCCATGTGATGCAGACAGACAATCACTGTTTATCCTTCACCTCTGGAGGCTAGAATGCAATGCTGTTGCCACCCCTGCCACACATGGCACAAAGGCAGCTCTCTCCAGAGCATGGGAAATCTTCCCTGTACTCCTTGCACTGCAATGCTGAATGTATGAGAGAGGGTTGGTATTTCTACAGCACAACAAGAAAGCCCAATGAGTTCAGAGGTGTGTTGACATTTGGCAAAGCATAGAAGAGCTACAGTTTTCAGGTGCTGAGCCACAGTGGGACAGACTTGTATCTGTTCCAGTGCTCAGTCCACATTAATTCACTGTATTGGGTCTGACTGAGATGGAGTTAATTTCCCCACAGCAGCCCTCCCAGTGCTGTGCTTTGCATTGAGAGCTGGAAAGGTGCTGATAACAGACCCGTGTTGTGGCTACTGCTGAGCAGGGCTCACTCAGCAGCACGGCTGTTCTTCCAACATTCTCCCCGCAGTGGAATGGGGTGGAGAAGATCTTGAGAGGGGACATGACTGGGACAGCTGACCCAGACTGACCAAAGGGATATTCCATACCATATGATGTCATCTTAACAATAAATCAAGAAAAAATTGGGGGGGGAGCATCCACTTGTCCTCCAGAGCAACTGCTATGCATTGGAGCCCTACTACCCAGAACAGGGGCCAGACATCGCCTGCAGATGGGAAGTAGAGAATAAATCTTTGTTTTCTTTTATTTTTGCACGTGTGGCCTTGCTTTGCTTTTCATTAAACTGCCTTTGTCTTAACTCATGTGTTTCATCTTATTTTCTTTCCCATGGTCCAGCTGAGAGGAGGAGGGGGGGGATAGAGCAGCTTGGTGGTCATGTGTCATCCAGCCAATGTCAAACCACCACATTCACATATACTGCCCAGTCCCAGTGTCTAAAAGCATCCAGGTAGGCATCTCAAGGTAAAATTTAACATCTTGCAGTTCTTTTACAGAAAATTGCATTTCCTTGTGGTAACTTCAGTTTGCTTAAACTAGAAGGGAAGAGTCTGCATGCAAGATTTCAGGTTGTTTAGGGCTTTATTTGTGCAGAGATGATAGATGTCCACTTGCCAAGCTGACCTCCAGCTGCACTGCTTAGTAGAAATGAGAAGCTCTGCTCCCACATCGCAAAAAGTTGCAATAGGTAGATTCAAACCTCCAAGAAAGGAGAGATAAAAGTGAGGTCGCTGCTTCTGTGCAAGGCCAGCATAGACGTTTGCACAAGACCCAGCAGACCAACTTGAGGAAGAGTTATTAAAAACTGATCTGGAGAAATAACTGGAGAGCTTACAGTTCCTCAGAAAAGAAAGGAAATGGCAACAGCAATGTTGAAGCAACCCAGATGGCCCATAAGCAGACTAATTACATGAAAGACCCAGAAACAACTCTGAAGTTACCAATCCAGCTGCTGAGAGAGTCTGCCAGGTTGCCAGATGTTGCAAATGAAAACCTATCTTCCACAGTTCATCAAAGAAGTAGAGCAGCCGGGTGAAGTGAACCCTTTGCCAATAAAATAAATATTTTATCTAAAAAAATATTTTCTGCTAGGAAATGTGTTGAAAAATATAAAATGTTAACTACATGCCCAACCCCATGTTACCACGGATAAATAATGGAATGTATGTATAGAATATGTGGGCAGGATCTTACTGATAGGAAATATCTGTGCTTAATAGTATATTTCTAAGGGTACAGTCTTGGATTGTGTTAATCAAAGTGATGTTATGAGGCACAGGGTTGACGGCACTCAGCTGGGGTTTGGATAGTTTGCCTTGTATGCAGCAATAACTTTTGCCACCTTGAAATAAAAGGCTTAAAGTCAACAAAGCTGGAGGAGCCAAAGGTGACAGTAATATGTGATGGAAGGTGGAGAGACTGCAGAAATGAGAGCAAGCTTCTCTACAGCTGCTGAGACACCTCTCCCAGAGACCACATGGTGGAAAGCCCTGTTTACTCCCAAGACACAACAAAAAGGGACAGTGATTCTGGACAGGTAACTTGCATTTGGCTCCTGCCGAATTTTATTAACTGAGCAAATGGGTGTCTGCAAAAAAGCCTTCCTCTAGCAATTGGTAATGCATCAGAGCAAGAAGCAGTATACATGTACATTGGCTTCAACACAGGAGATACAGGCTACCCATCACATTCTTGCACAAAGGCTAGTTTTAATTTTGCCAAGAGATCAAATTAATATTACATTTAAAATCAGGAAATTATGTATTTTTAAAAAATTCCATGTAATTTTTCTAATGTGGCTATTAACATTGCCAATCCAGTGCCTTGGAAATATTATGTCTGTTCATCTTAGAGGCCAAAATCCAAACTGCCTGTATAGTCTGTTAGCAAGGCAAAACAGCTCTTTTTCCAATGAACATGTATGGGTGCATTGGGATTCACAGAAGCGGATTTGGCAGCTTTTTCAAGTATTTCTTGGACTGCAGAGCATACACTGAATATGGGGAGCTTTTTCTGTTCAGGAATATGATGTGAATTAGAATGTGCTACTGGAGGATGAGCTACAGCATTTCTAACATAATTTATACAATATAGCTTACAGTATTTTATACTAGTAATCAATAGGACAACATGTCTAAAAACTGCAAGGGCTAGGGTTGCAGGATCTCACCCAGCAGGTCTTTAATGATACATAATTCCTTAAATGTGCAACTAAATTACTGAAATATATGAGCTTAATTTGGAAGCTTTTACACTTTGAAAATTCATATCCCGTTTTTTAATAACTGGCTACAGCATTTGCAGTATAGACCAGATTTTTCTGATTTGTTTCCTTGGCTCTTGAATGTGCTGAATGGGAGGGATTCTCCAATATGGATGTTAAAAACCTGTAAACCCCAGGAATATGTCCTTGGTGGATCTCTCCCCTGCCTGCTTACACCTTGCCTTATCCTGATGACTTAAAGACAGTCTTGCAGGAGATCTAATAGTGGTCATTTCTCTGAGTTACTGCAACACACAGATTTATTGCTGACTGTCAGAGCTAGAAAGTATTCACATTCATTTGGGAATGCATTTCCTGAAACTGCTAACAGACTTGACAGAACAAGAGGGACAGAGGTCAGGTAGCAAGAAAGAAACCCCCATAACATAACCCGCTATTCCTTCTTCGGTAAACAAATTACAGTCTGATTATAAATCTTGTTTCACATAGAATGCCTTTACTCCTCTGAAGATTACTTTATACCTACTATGCAATACTGGATGATGCCCCATGACCATTGAATATCCTAGGAAAAGCTCTAATTTTGCTGCTACATTTATGATGTGCATACGCTTAGCTACTTAAATTAGGTCTTCTGGCATTGTCCTGTATTTAAAAGAAGCCACACTACCAGATGTGATGCCTTCAAGGTACCAAAGCGATCAGGTCTCACAATGCAGCAACAAAAGACGTGCAGAAACTGGCCAGTTCCCTGGCAGGAGACACACCTCCTCTCACCCTTGTGGCTCATGGTAGGTAGCATACAAAATAAGAAGTACATGGGAACAGTCTGGGAGAAGGTAGCTACTTTTCCTTGGATCTGCTAACTGAGAACATAAAATGTTACCTGCAGACAATCTCATTTTGAGTTTTTTTTCTGCCCTACTCAAGGACATGCTGTCTGTCAGCCAGCTCCTTGGAAGAGGTACAAGTGGTACACGCAGAGACTCTCCAAACTTTGCCTCTAACATTCACAAAACAGCTTGTTCTTCCTGTGAGTCCACTCTGGATCACATAAGATAACAAACTACCAGAAGATCGAGAGCTTTAAAGAAGTTTCAGACAAATATTTTCTAAGCAGTACAATGACCTGTTCCTGTTTTCATCTGAGTGTGAAAAATGCACAGTGATGAAGAGGACAATTAAAAGTATGAAGAGAAAGCTATTAGTGGAGACACTGGGATTGAGCCTGCCAAGGGATCTTATCAAGCAATCCCAAAGTGTCAGCAAAACAGTGTTGGTGGAGCGAGTATACTAAATGAAATGACACTTCAAAACATTGTGCGGGGGGTGTGTGTGGGGAAAGAATGCGAAAGGAAGACAAGTCAAAGGCAGACAAAGAGGTGCCAGAGAGGGGAAAGGAGCATGCTACATTCCACGCTGTAGGTGATTAATGGAATAAGGTACACGTGAATTAACTCATTAATGATTCCTGGAGTGAATCTTAGAGATCATGAAACACCACCTGACACGCCTCTGCAAGAAAAATCTGTTTAGTAAATGATGAAAAAAACCAAACCAAACCAAACCAAACCAAACCAAACCAAACCAAACCAAACCAAACCAAACCAAACCAAACCAAACCAAAATAAAAAAAAACCCAACGAAACAAACCACAAACAAACTCAGGTTAGTTTCAACATTTATTTATAATTCAGTGCACATTTCCTAAGTCAAGAGACAAAAGTCAGGGTACATTTTTGGTCAAAGTTCAGTTCTTGCTGATCACAATAAGGGTATAAGACATTGAATAGATAATTTATTATTATGAAACGAAAGGCTTTATAATCTTAAGTGGAGTAAAGCAGACAGCAATCTGTTCATATTAGAAAGTTCCTACTGTGAATGAAAAATGGCTGAAAACTGAGATACTGTTTAGCAAGACAGACAAATCTATATTTCTTTTTCATTGTGGAACTATTATAACCATACATAACCAATAAGTATGAAGAATTGGCACTGGGGGAAATCATCTTGCCAGTTTGCCCTATGTGTCTGTGTCTGGCAAACACAGTCTGCAGGGTGTGTATTCCATTTGCACGTAATCAGATCTCTGACCTGTAACGTGTACATTCTGGAACATTAATTGGCACAATTAAAAAGTTATTTAGAGGATGAGCTTGGAGCAAAAAATGTTGTCACATCTCAGAATCCTGAAATGCAACCTGGACTTCATAATAAGCTCATTTAGCCATTTTTAGAGATGTTATGAGTGTTTACTGAGGGGAAAAGTAATGATAAAACTACCCATACAACACACAAATCTGAAGAGTCCAGCATGTGTCAGTGCACGGCAAATTTATTCTATAAAGTGACTAGTGTGAGAAAGAATTAGAAAGGATTATAAAAATACACTACCATATGCTGTTGTAGTTGAAAGTGATTAATCCAGTTCTTAAATCCTATTTTAAACTCCCTTTCATTTCTTCCCATAGAAAAATAGAAGCCACATTGCTTTGTTTGAATGTTATATAGTTAATTACATCTTCTAAGAAACTCTTTTAAAACTAAATGTAATGTTTAATTACAAAATGCCTCCTTGAAAACAGTTAGCTTGTACATTGATTTGTAGTTCATTAAAAATGCTTTCTTAATTATATTTACAGCCAGAAAACACACAGAGATTAAAGAGCCTTACAGAGAAATTTTGAAATTACAGCATGACTTGTAAGGAGAAAGTTACACTTCAAATAGTGGACAACTGACAGCCACAACTGCCTAATTGCTGCCTTTCTGTAATTTCAAAACTTAATTGTAAAAATAATAATCGGAAGACACAGTGATCATTGTCATGGCGAGCAATATTACATTTTTTTATAAGAGTAGATTTCCAAGGACTAATTAGAAAGCAAATCAATTGCATCAAACAAGTGTGAAGTTCACGTTAGCTGTCGGACTGGTCACCTCAGCACACGGGGTTCACGGCTAAGGGCAGCCCGCGCTTTGGTTCGTAGGGTGTTGTCCTGGAAACCATGCGGATGCAGTCGATAACAGGGCAGACGCTGAGACACAGGGTGCAGCCTGTACAGCTGTCAGTAACCGTGGGCAGGTGGGTTTTGGGATCAAACTGGATAGCCTGCAAACAGGAATAAACATTATTGATGTCACTCACGGAAAAGGTCAAAACTGCTCCCATTTTAGTGTCTGCATTTCCTGTGCGACAGCACTTGGAGACATCTTGGTGTGATTCTGCACTGCAGCTATAGCAACTGTTCAACTGGCAGGGAACAAAACAACCCCCTCTCCTGACAGTTTAAAATTAGAATTATGGGCCAAATTATACCTTGGTGAAAGCTCACGGGTCACAAGGGCTGGTTACAAAAGGAGGAGTTTGGCCCATGATATTTAAACTCCCAGAGGGATATTTCTCCTTTGCGTGAGGGAGATATTTCATAAAATAGCAATTTACTGGGGTTATTGGTTCAGAGGAGACACCAGACCATGCCTGGACAGATTCAGCACAACGCTGGCCACAGTGCATTCTTTTGGCTTTTATTTTCAGCACAGCAAACAATCAAATTTAATAAACAGTAGATAAAAACACAGCACGCTATGCCTCGTATGATTATTTTTCTTCTCTGAAAGGGATATCTGAGCTTTGGGCAGGCAAAGCTTGCTTCAGTTCTCACGTTTCCATGCAGTGAATCCTCATTACCAATTAGGGTGATAAGTGTATTTGAATGTGAAATAACAATTGCAGTCTCAATGAAATAAGCTCCTGGTGTAATAGAAATGGCAATTAAAAGCAAAAACAAAAGGATCACACAAACCACAAAAGCTTCAATATCTGAGAAGTAAGCCTAGAAAAGTAAAAAAATTTTAAAAAAAACCAAAACCCAACCCACAGAATATCTACTTTTAAGACTTTTAGGAAGGAAAAAACAAGCCTGAAAGCTGAACTCTTGATTCTCTGCAAACAAGTGGTGCCTTAGCAAATCTCCCTAACCACTGTACACAACTGGGGTAAGCCAGGGAGGAGATGGGAGGTACTAGACAGTGCTGCAGGTTGGCTCCAAAAGCAGATTTGCAGCATTTGGGGTTTTGCTACTAGGAAAGCACAGAAGTTGCTGTAGCAACAGCAAAAGCCTGAAGTAGGTCCTACTTGCCCTGAATCTACAAGTTTTAGTTTAGCTTGAGCACAAAGAGAGCTTTGGTTTGTGAATATTTAAAGACTCCTTCCTCTCTCCCTAACAACAATGCACATCTTGAAAGGGAGTTCAAAGAGGCAGTGCTAACTTTAAATTAAGGAAAGCTTTTCTGTTGGAGTTGTACAAGGTGATAGCTCTGTAGAGCAGCATGGATCTTTCTGAAACAAGCAGAAGCATATATCAGATGCTATTTTGAAGGGGAGGGCAAGGAGGGGATGATTTCTTTGCAATTAAAAATTTCTTTGCAATTCTTTGCAATTAATTTATTTTCAATTTCCTTATTTAATTAAGGAAAATAAACCCATGGTTTTGTCCTTGGAAAACAGCCTGGGGTTGTAAACTTGGGGTTTTGGTGTTTATTTTTTCCTCCAGTGATTGGAAATTAAATTTTACTAAATATAAACACAGTCTTTTTCACTCCAAGGGCTATATATCCTCCTCTTCACTGGGAAATCTGAAGGAAGGCGAAGTGTCAAGAAGAAATTTAGTGTCTTAAAAGGCTCCTGTAGTAATCTAATCTGGTATAAATGTAGTATTAGTTTTCTCATATCAGTGGAAAAATACATGTCTACTACCCCGACAGACTTGCTTTAATTGCAGGAGTTCATTTTAAATGGGAAGACTTCTTTCTGTGACTGTATGTAGTTAAATTCATCAGACCTACTATTGATTAGACTGAATTAAGGATAAATAAAAGGTTGTGGTGTTCAAAGAAAACTTGGAGCTCAGTTAAAGTATTTTTGTTTTTGACAGATGATTCTCAGACTGGAAAGAATGGCGAAAATTCATGTAGAGATTTTTGCTTACTGCATATTGGATTCCATGGAGGTTATGCTAGACTGTGTTTTGGTTTTCTAAAAGAGTATGAGCCCTCCTGTACTGCCCTTTTCACTGCAGACCAGTCCATCAGCACCAGTGGACATGGCAAGGAATGGCACCTAGAAAGGCTGATAACATTTCATACAATTTATGTTACTTTTCTGAGCAAAAATCAGAGAAATACTTGGCTGCAAACAGAAGCCCTAACTCAAAACTGCTATTTTCTGTTCACAATGACTTCTGGAAACTTCAACCTGCTGCTCTAAAGCCTGGCATGTATCCTGGAGAAAGGATTTGTAACCTCAATCAAGATCAAAACAAAAACCCACCTGCCTGAAACCAGAATTAGTTCAAATTCAGTTACACTGATGGAACAAGGATTAGGTTTCTTAAAAAGCATCTGGCAATAAGAACAGCTCTTGTCTCACCACTTCCCCTTGGTGGGAAGGGATGCTTTCTTCCCTTTCTCCCTCATGTACTTGAAAACCATCAAAGAACTACATTTACTGCCATCTGACTTGGGTCTCCTTAATTTTCTTCCTCTTAAAAAGAATCCTGCTTCCCATTTGCAGCTAGGGACTGACTGGGAGAGTGACCTAGAGCGAGCCAGCAAGATGCGGTGCGCTTTGCATAGTCCTCCAGAAGAAGCCATGCTGGGCCATGTTCTCACTGCCAGGCCAACAGCTCAGGCAGGGCTTGCACAGCAGCATAGCCTAGGAGCATGCTGGGGTTCAAATCCAGTATTTTAGACATCTGTTTCTACCACCTGCTCATTAACAGACAGTGGATTCTTTCTTCCCACTAGCAGAAAGATAACTTTGTGCCTTTCTGCTAATTACAGCCGTGTTCTTACCTGGTAGCCAGAATCATTACAGGTCATGTAACATTTGCCACAATTGATACACATTTCCTCATCAATCAGAGCCACAACTTGCTCTGTGTTGCAGAGCTCACCATATGTTCCAATATACTGTAGTGCTTTTCCAATTACATCCTAGGGGGGAAAAAAAAAGTTATCCACTCATTCAGAAGATAACAGTTTCTATAGTTGCACAGGAGCACTCTCTAGTACTTTAATATTGCAGATTTGGCCATGTATTGTAATGATGTTTAGAATTTTTCTGATAAATTTCCAAGTTTCTCACCTTCATACCTTCTATAAAATATGGAGAATTCTCCATATAGGCACATTTTGAATACAGTATACAAGTATATACTAGGAGTATATACTCCTATACACTATATATATAGTAGTATATATACAAGTATATACTAGGAGCATATACTTGTTTATAAATACAGTCTACAAACAGATTACACGTTTAGTACTTGATTTTGAATAGCTATTATTTGCTATTGTTTTGCCATTATTATGTGAAACTTCAAGGAACAAAAATGGAGCACGAACCAGGAGTGACATGATGCAAACAATCAGATCATTCTTGGCCATTTCTCATTAGCAGAGATTTAAGAACTCTCAGCAAGAAAAGAAAGAGGCACAATCAAATAAACTGACAGAACAGTAACTGCTTTTCTCTAGTAAAATGTGCTAATGACATGATCATCAGTTTATTGCAAATATTGCACAGAAGTAAACTGTGGGTCTAATCCTGAAAATCTTGATTCAGTTCTGTTAATTTCACAGAGAGGAATCTGTGGCATCAACCTTACACATCTGTGCCCCAAAAGGAAAGGTGTGTGGCAGGACAGCATTATGGGTACATACCACAAGGGGAAGACAGGCCCTCTAAAAGAAGCTATTGGGGACCTATCAGAAGCAAACAATTCCTAGTTTACATTAAGGGAAACTGCATAGTTCTGTGGCAGTTCAGCTTCACTGAGTCAATGGTAGAGATGGGAAAAGTCTCAGGTCATTTGGACTACAGCTATCTCTGCTAAATTAATTGAACTTGTGGAAGTATAGCTCAGATGATGAACCTGACTCTATTTTAAAGATTCACTCTGTGGCACTGTATGGGTTGCTTGGATATTTGGTAAGTTTCCTAAGCATGATACTACAACAGTTTCCATGTTGCAAAACAAGCTCAATTTTATATGCAAGGTTCTACATAGGTTGGACTCAGTAAATGAAGGTTACATGATGCAATGATACATTTTATTTTCACTTTAAAAAGGGGTATCACTGTTAATTATTAGAGAAATCTCACTGAGTGACAGGAGAGCAGAACTGGCTTTGAATTCATTCTACTGCAATAAATCAAGAAGTCATTATGATTTTGATTATGGAATTTGATCCAAGCCACCTGAAAAATGTTCAAGATCAAGCCACAAAGAAGTCTCTGTAGAATTCACAAGACTCATTAGAAACTCACAGAATTACAAGTGTTTACCTGTGGTCTTGCATTGCAAAGAAACATGATAAGGATTTCTTTTTGTATTTTGTCTCTCAATATTTTTTTAAGAAGCAATACTTACCTTATTCCCATCAAAAATTTATTCTGAAATGATTAGTTACCATTTTAAATGTGTAGTAGTATGCTGTATTTAACCTGTATAATTTGTACTCACATACAATGCTCTATATATTGTTTACAATTCTCATTGCAGAAGAACCAGATTACAGTAACTTAAATTTTTTTGCACATGTTATTTTGGGCAGCCTTACCTTCAAACAAACTAAGCACCCCTAATTATTCCTATGCCAGATCAGAGCAAATACGGCTCTGTAAGTAAGCAAGTTACCACAGCTTAATGAGTTAGCACTCATCAATAGAGCTGTGCAAGCTGATTATGTACATGGTTCAAATTCACTGCAAATTTGAAGTAAAAACTGTTTGCTTAAACCACTGTAAAAGGTCAATTAACTACTATGAAAGTGTTTCAGCTAACACTTTTTACTTTATCATTGTAAAGGACTAGACTTGAACACACAGTCCTTTACTGTGCCTCCACTGATGAGCCAGAGTAACTAACTCAATCAGATGTGATCTCTTAGGAACTGCTCACACCCCTGTATTTGAATTTCCATGTCCTACTCAGAAAAGTTAATGGATTTACTGGGAATTGCTCAGTAGTTTTCAGTTTGCTACAGTTCTCAAGTTTCTGCAGTTTTCTGTATCAGCTGAAAAATTCTAGTTGTAGAATTCAGCTCCAGGTTGTTTCAAGTTTCATGTAGGCCTGTCATATGCGCTACAGGTTTCAAACTACATGTGTCTGTGTGATGTACTACCCCCAGCAATACTAAGTATACTATAAGCCTCTTTTTTGTGTATATAGCCCCCAAACATTCCACAGTATGTCACAAATGCATGTGTCATCTGCAAGTATCTGAGCAGCATACTGGAGAATTTGAAGGAATGAGGTAAAACCTGTACAACGTACAATGAAGTTGGTTTCTACTGCCTGCTCTTGCAAAAGTATCAACATGGGTAGATTACTGATAGTGAATGGCTTTTTAATCTAACAAAATTAGACATTAAGCAGCATCGGTAATTAACATTCTTCTCAGGGAGGTTCTGGATTCATATTTGTATACTTTAAATATCATTTTGATGTTAAGAAAACCCACAAAATTCAAGCAGGTTGCAGAGATGGGCTACTCAAATAATCACGGGATGGTGGGCTTTGCACATGAGAGAAGATAAAAAGAGTGCATCAAGATGTTTAGGGTAGGAAGATGGAGGTGCAGCAGGAATATGCTGTGTCTTTATATATACACCAGAGAAGAAAAATACCTATTTAAGTTAAATGACAATGTTGGAACAAGAGCACATGATTATAATTAGCCATGAATAAATTTAAAGCTGGAAATTAGAAAAGTCTTTTTAAATGGGAAAGGAATGAGGCAGTTAATGGCTTTCCAGAGTAGTTGAGGGACAGAAGGGACACAACCCAGGCTTTAGGGTAGTATTAGATAGTTCAGGAAATGGTTGCTTAGAAGTACGTGAGCAAAATAGATTTTTCCAGCTACAAAATTACAAAGGGAATAACAAAAGCAATGCACATGGAATGGTGATTTCTGAATTTGTAACCAAGTCTCACGTCTCACAAAAAACACTTTTGGAGACTTAGAATCCCAAATAAGGAGGATGATGGCATTTTAGAGGGCTGAAAACAATTCCAAAAGACTGTGGCAATGATTTACCGCTCATTTACCCTCCTGGGTGTTGTGTCTTTTAATCACTTCTTTCTCTCAAGCAAAAACTGTATCTGTATTCATTTGCAAAGTTTCAACACTTTATTGACTATAAAAGCAATGGTACTTAAAAGATGTTTTCCAGGTGCACTCCTTTACAGCATCTCAAGCTATCTCAGAGCTTCTTGTTTCCATCAGATCATAAATGTTTGGAACAAAATAAACAGTGCGGCAAGAAATAATCTGCTTTCACTGTTTAAAGTGCAGTTTCACTCCAAAAAGCAACTCTCTAAAATGGCTCTATGGGATTCTGCTCTTGGTATATCTCAATGGCCTCCAGGTCAAATTTGCACTGTTTACAGTATATATATATATATATATATATATTTAGTAAATGCCAACCCTGCAAACAGAAGACAAGATCTGAAAGTCAAGCTGTGTTCTTTGTGGCTTATGCATTACCAGCAACAATTAATAAAATAAAAACAAACAAACAAAAAAAAAAAACCCAAAACCAGCTGAAAGTTACATTTTGTCCTAAAACACATTTTCAATCTCAGGGACCTAGAGTGTTCCTTTTGATTACTGCTGTGCTATCCCACTCTTCACAACAAAACTGTACCGAACAAACTGGGAGAGGAATCTAGTCCTGCAACTGGGACTGGCAGGGAATTGAGTTGCTATGGAGAGAATCAGAGCAGAATCCATTAGTTTTATGTTACTAATGAGTACAGAAAAAAAATCATTTTGTAACTAAGCTGGGGAGATGTGGTTTTGAGTATACACAAGGAGAAGATCTGTTCAGTAGAATATTATTTTAAATATTTTTATTATTTTAACATTTATTTATAACATTTACTTTTATTACTATAGCTGCATTTTTGATGTTGCTATATCAAACATTTTCTGGTGATCAGCTTTCAATTAGCCATGACATTTGTAAACCTATATCTGTAAATACAATTCAGGTTCAGGTATGGTTCCTTGTAGATCTGCTGTGTCCATCTTTGTGTAGAACACACTGTAAAGGACGACACTGTGCTCTAGAGATGATGGATATCACAGGCCTCTCATTAGAACATTAGAAAGCCATATGCAGTGCAGGTACTGCATGCATCTCGTATGGCAAGTTCAAAGGAAACATGCATGCTTGTCCTCTTATTGTACTTTTTGAGTTTCCATAAAACACATGGCATGTCACGCTGTGTTCAGGAGAAAAGTTCACTGACTAGCAACTTTGTTCACTTGAAGCTGACAGAAACAGCAGGTAAGGAAAGCAGGGTAATCTTTAGATTACCACAAGTAGAGGACTGCCAGTTGTGAATAGCAGTCTGTCCTAAGGACAGGCCTCAATCTCTGTCTTCAGGTCTCCAAGGAATCACTGAGTTCATTCACCATCAAGTAATATAAAAAAACATTCTAACAAAGAATCTGACATTTATATAGCAAAGTTGTGCCCATGATCCCATGTACTCTATCTGTTCATTATTATTTATGGGGTGTTTGGCAGTTCTCAGAATTCAATAGGTTATGAAAAAACAAGGGGCTGTGCAGAATTGCCCTCACTAGGAGAGACCATGGAAAGGGGATGAAATCTTGCAAAGAAAGTAAATGACTCTGTGCCAGTGTTTATCTCCATTAGGGAGATACCTACCTTCTACCTGTTCTTTTTCAATTATAAAGGTGAGGTACTGTCAGAGAGAGACAAAGAAATGTTAGGGAAAAAAATATGGATTAAAGAAGAAAAAGTACTCAGATTCTGAAGGTACACAACCAAGGTCAATTTACAGTAAAGTGGCTAATGAAAATATGTAATCTCAATAAAATTAACTTTACAATGAAAGATTACAGATGCTTTGTCAATAGCTAAAAAGATTATTAAATGTGCTCTGGGATTTAGGGACCTCTAAGCAAGTACCCAACTGGCAGATTTTCTCCTGCAGAGAGACCTAGATAGACTGCAGCACTGGACTGTGAGTAATGGGATGAAATTTAACAAGTCCAAGTGTTGGGTTCTGCACCTAGGATGGAGTAACACCAGGCACAAGTATAAACTGGGAGAGGAGTGGCTGGAGAGCAGCCCTGCAGAAAGGGATCTGGGATTGCTAGTCAACAGCAGGGTCAGTATGAGTCAGCAGTATGCCCTGGCAGCCAAGAGGGCAAGCAACATCCTGGGGAGCATCAAACACAGCATGACCAGCTTGTCAAAAAAGGGGATTATCCCACCATATTCAGTGTTGTTGTAGCCTCAACTTGAGCACTGTGTGCAGTTCTGGGCCCCACAGTTTAAGGATGATGTTCAGGTACTCAAATGCTTCCAGTGGAGGACAACAAAGCTGGTGAAAGGGCTGGAAGGAATGTCCTCTAACGAGCAGTCAATGAGTCTGGGTTTATCTGGTTTGGAGAAAAGGAGGCTGAGGGGTGACCTCACCACTCTCTACAGCTTCCTCAGGAGGGTAAGTGGAGAGGGAGGTGCTATTGACCAAGAGGATGGTCAAACACTGGAACAGGCTTCCTAGGGAGGTGGTTAATGCCCCAAGGCTGTTAGAAGCTTTTGGACAATGCCCTTAATAAGATGCTTTAACTTTAGGTCAGCCTTGAATTGGTCAGGCAGTTGGACTAGAAGATCACTGTAGGTCTCTTCCAATGGAAATATTCTATTCTATTCTATTCTATTCTATTCTATTCTATTCTATTCTATTCTATTCTATTCTATTCTATTCTAT
>JANIJG010021088.1:0-32810 GCA_024611175.1 Megaceryle torquata
CCATGAGCCAGCAATGGGCCCTTGTGGCCAAGAGGGCCAATGCCATTGTGGGGTGTATTAAAAGGGGTGTGGCTAGTAGGTCTAGAGAGGTTCTCCTGCCCCTCTACTCTGCCCTGGTGAGGCTGCATCTGGAATATTGCGTCCAGTTCTGGGCCCCTCAGTTCAAGAGGGACATAGAATTGCTTGAGAGAGTCCAGTGCAGAGCCACAAGGATGATTAAGAGAGTGGAGCATCTCCCTTATGAGGAAAGACTGAGGGAGCTGGGGCTCTAGCTTAGAGAAAAGGAGCCTGAGGGGTGACCTCATCAATGTTTATAAATCTGTAAAGAGTGAGTGCCAGGAGGATGGAGCCAGGCTCTTCTCAGTGATGCCTGATGACAGGATGAGGGGAAATGGGTGGAAGCTGAGGCAAAGGAATTTCCATGTAAACATGAGGAATTTTTTCATGGTGAGGGTGACAGAGCTTGGAACAGGCAGCCCAGGGAGGTTTGTGCAGTCTCCCTCTCTGGAGATATTCAAATCCCACCTGGACATGTTCCTGTGTGATCTGGTCTAGGTGATCCTGCTCTGGTAGGGGGGTTGGACTGGATGATCTTTTGAGGTCCCTTCCAGCCCTTGACATTCTGTGATTCTGTGACTCTGTGATTCTCTCAGCCTGTCCTCACAGCAGAGGTGCTCCAGCCCCTTGATCATCTTCGTGGCCTTCCTCTGGACCCACTCCATCAGGTCCATCTCCTTCTCGTGTTGAGGGCTCTGGAGCTGGACACAGTACTCCAGGTGGGGTCTCACCAGGGTGGAGTACACAGGGAGAAGTAGTGACATTGTTCCCCCTCCCCAGTCCTCACAGAACTTTGTGATCTATTACAATTTAAAATAACTTTCTACAACAGTCAATCACCATGCAAACTGACATGTTAAAAATGTGTTTTATTTGTAACACTGACAGATGTACAGGACAATCTGAAAATCTGTTCATGTAACAATTTCCCTCAGCCCTCATGCCTGTGATGTGAAGCACAGCTTTAATGCTGTGGGAGAAGCTTCTTTGCTTAGGGAGATGAATACTTCTCTTATTGGGAAACAGCCTAAAAGACAACATTAGAAAGATTAAGCAGAGCATCTTAAACCAAATCTCAAAGACAATATTTCCAATTCAGTTAAGAAACTTCAATGACAGACACACAAGGGAGTCCTCGTATAAGCAGCGAGCCCTCGAGTGTTCTTCAAAAAACAGAAGGAAACTCAGCAGCCAGAATGCTGTAAAGCAGCAGTCTCTTGCTTAAACTGGGTGATGCTTCAAACTTCTATACTTTACGTCCTCACGAGCACTCCTTCTGAGGTTGGTGAAGTTCAAGTTTTCTGATGATTCACTTACCCTTCTCTCTAAAGAAGTCTGCTGTAATAACACAAGGAAATAAACAATAATTATTAAAATCATACACAGAATTGCTGTAGTGGAGATGGGCTTTTTTTCAAGCTCAAATCCACCTCAGACTACATTGCACTTAGAAGAAGATAGCTGTATTTCTAGATGAAAATTAAAAATACCAATACCTATATTCACGAAAAAATATGTGCTTTAAAGAATAAAAACTGAGCACTTTAAATAATTTTCAGAAATCTCTCATAACATGCAAAGAAAAGCTACTTTGTTTTCTTTTTCAAAGAAATAGAGCAGAATGGCAAGAATAAACCTTGGGAAATGCATTGTCAAACCCACTGCAAATCTGGCCCTGGAAATACTTTGACTGCATCACAAAATCCCATGATGGTAGGAGCTGGAAGGAACCTCTGGAGTTCATCTCATCCAACCCCCCTGCCAAATGAGGCTCACCCAAAACAGGTTGCTCAGGAATGTGTCCAGGTGGGTTGTAAAAGTCTACAGAGGAGACTCCACAGCCTCTCTGGGCAGCCTGTTCCAGGCTCTGTCACTCTCACAGAAAAGAAGTTTTTCCTGATGTTCAGATGGAGCCTCCTGTGTTCCAGTTTGTGCCTGTTGCCCCTTGTCCTGTCACTGGGCACCACTGAAAAGAGACTGGCCCCACCCTCTTGACACCCACCCTTCAGGTATTTATAAGCATTGATAAGATTTTCTCTCAGTCTTCTCTTCTCCATGCTAAACAGCCTCGGGTCTCTCAGCCTTTCCTTGTAAGAGAGATGCTCCAGTCCCCTCATGATCTTCATAGACCTTCATTGGACTCTCTCGTACCTCTCTGTCTCTCTTGAACTGGGGAGCCCGGAGCTGGACACAATACTCCAGATGTGGCCTCACTAGGGGAAAGGAGAGGGGAGAAGAACTTCCCTCAAGCTGCTGATCCCACTCTTCTTAATGCACCCCAGGATACCATTGGCCTTCTTGGCTACAAGAGCACACCACTGGCCCACAGTTAACCTGTTGCCCACCAGGACTTCAAGGTCCTTCTTTGCAGAGCTGCTTTCCAGCAGGTCTACCCCTAACCTGTACTAGACTTTGAAACTGGCCAATTACACACAATGTGACTATTTGCAACACTAAATAACTTGTGTGCAAATTGTTACAGGATTTTGCAATTGTTGGCATTTTTTGCCAACCTTCCATCTCCCAGCTTTCAACTGCTGGCAGCAAAGAAGCCAGGATCAACTGTGGTATGGCTCCTGAATTTAACACTGAGCCAGCTGGACAGACCTGGGGCTAAATAACACAATGGCACCTTTTGGATCTGCTCGAGCTCCGTTTGTAGTGCTGCAGAAAAAGACCAAGACAGAGCTGGTCTGACGTTGGCTTAAAATATAAGGCTCAGTTCTTAGATTTAGTAAATCCCATTAATGCTGCCCTGGATGGAAACAATCCCTTGAAAATACTCCATACCCAGAAGGACCATTCTGGCTTGGTAGTATTTGATACCCATTTTGCCCCAGTGATTAGAAACTATTAATGATACCAGGCTAGGACATCTGTCTGTTCCCCAGTTCACAGCCGAGCACATAAATGTCTCCCAAAATTCCTATCTTTTGAGGTTAATGTGCTGGTCATACATGTCAGTAACAAAGACCTATAATACCTCATCTCTAACAGATCCATTGCAGCTGCTAAATATACAGGGATGAGGCAGAATCCTGTCTGAAGTGCAAGAAAACTGAGGCTCTCTGAGCAGGGCAGTGCTGGTACAATGGGTTTGTGCCCAACCTCCTATGAGACACAAAAACAGTGACTGAGAGCAACAGAAAGCAGAACATAACATAAAGCAGCCTGAGATTGCTCTGATAGTTGAGGTTGAAATGAACCTAAGAAAGATCCAAAAATCATCCACTTCCCTCTTCTCCCAGCCTGTCTGCAGTCACACATGGTTTGGTTAAACACAGGGCAGGGGCTGTGAGGTGTGAAGAAGTGGAGAGGTTGCAGTGGAGGCCAGTCTCTGCCAGCCTGGCGCTGAGCACAGACCCACCAGCCAACAATCAGGCTTCTGAGGGCCCAGCAGGCAAGTTTGTGCTAAAGCCTCTAAAAATCCTGTTCTTGATCATAGCTTTTTGAATTGTAAAAGCCTTTTGAAAAAGGTCTGATGAAAAATGTGTTACTGAGTCTTACGGCTCATTCCAGATGAAACAGCTTCTGCCCTAAAACACAAATTCTAACTTTTAGGCACCTAAATGAGGAACAAAAGCTAGGAGCACAGTAGGCCTACAAAATTAGTTTTTCAGTGAAAAGAGATGGGCATATCCATAGATTAAGATGAATTTTATTGCTCTACAAAATATTCCTTAGAAATACCCTTGAAATTCCTTAGAAATTCCTTAGGATTACCTCTCTGGTGAAAATCAAGGCATTCTGAGAATCTGTTCTTGTACATTTTATGCATGTGGGTGATGCAATAAAATGATTGTATCCTTGATATATTACATCAATAAGATGTGTAACTCTGTTCTTTGTCTCTCAGACCAAGGACCACGAGGAGTGGTTAATTCTTGCTAACACCTCACACAAAGGGAAAACTACACTTGAGATGCAATCAGGATTCTGCAGCTGGTCTGCGAAGAGCTGGGGTTTGCAATATTCCCAAAAAGGGAATAAAGAGTTAGATGTTCACAGTAAGTCTTTAAAACATGGAGCCCAAGAGAGAGGAACTGAAGAGGATTCACACAAAGGAAACTGGTGCAAGAGAGGGAAGGAAATGGGCACTTTTGTTATGGAAGAGCTGCTTTGCTACTGTGAGACAAGGAAACTAGCTTCATGGTATCTCAAAATTCACATGTAGGAAAAGAGACTCCAGCTTTCTCATAGAGACTGGGCTTTCTAGAGAAAGCTTGAAACCCTTAGAGAGCTCAAGTGTTTTTGAACAAGTGGACTGTGAATCTGAGTATCAAAGCTGATGTTCTACAGAAGTGTGCTAAGACATCAACATTAGGTGTTTGAGGTCAAGTAAACATGACTGCCAGGAATCATTTTGTTGAAGGGTAACTAACAGAAAACTTGTGCCAGAATGCCCAAGGGAAGAGAGTTTGGCAAGCTGTTCATAACCATGGAGGCTTTTGAGCACAGTGGGATGTGATGTCTGGAGAGGGTTTAGCTGTGGAGCCATAACCATGTCTGTGTTCAGATTCCCAGATTTTCAAGATTTGGTTGTTTGTCAGATTACTTTTTGAAGCTGCTTGCAAGGGCAGAGCTAATCGGTGAGATGCCGCCATGTAGGCACAGAGGCGTTGCTCTTACCTAGCTTCTCCACAGCTTCCACGCACACACTGGGATACATGCCCACTCTGTACGTGGCAACCAGGATGAAAGTCTTTGTCTTCACAGCTATGAGGCCTCCATCTGGCTAGATAAGATGGAAAATCACTGTAAGGTTACAAGGTTCTAAAGTATATGAAGGTACACATCTCACCTTCCAGTCTGGGCCAATTACAGGCATTTTTGTTGCCAATACCTGTTTTCTTGGGGGAACAAAAAGACAAGTGCTGTTTGAAGTCTAAGTCAGGACACAGTGACAGTGCCTATTCTGAAGACTGCTGACTACTAAAGCAAGTCAGTCAAATGGTTTATGATATTCCTATTCTCTCTTCTAGTGATGATCGTGTTACTGCACAGCACTCTGATAGTGCTCAAAGCCACGTGCGAAAGCACCGATAAATGCAGATAAAGTAAGGAGCATTTACATGAAAGCACACCCAAGCTTTATGAGCCCTGCCTTCCAAACTCCACCTCTCTCCTTTGTAATAAAGAATGGAAAACAACATTCCAAACTGCTTCGTTTTGCTGAAACAGAATCCAAATTTAAGGGCTGCTCAGCCTGTTCTGCAAGGTGCTTAGCTCATTTCAGGGTGGATATACTGGGGAGGGAAAGAATTAAGACCCCAGTAACAACCAGTTGGATGTATTTACTTTAGAATGCGAGTCAGCAGAAGTAAGAAACCCCTTCCATCCCAAGCAAGGCTGCGTGCTCCTGTGTCCTCACTCTCTGTTTTTGAACATCATAGGGGAATTACGGAGGCTGGGGTCCCACAAGGCAAGTAAGCTCCCAGGCAAGGTCCTGCTCACCCATATCTCTTCCCTCCCCCCACCCCACTACCTGCTCCTGCTGCCTTATTCTGGCCCTGGCCTTGTCAGGCCCACCTATTACCTGGCTAATTAATTAATGAGGCAGGAAACCAACCCAGCAAAAAAAAAGGCGGCCTTTTTTTTTTTTCTCAGCTTAGGGAGATGAACTGATTCAGAGGAGAATATGACAAGCACTGCAGGGGGTGGTAGGGACATGAATGGTGGGGAAAGGGAAGGGGAAAGGGGCTTTCTGCTTGTGTTGGGTCATTCAGGTAACCAAGAGTGAGGAAGGAAGTAGGAAGTCTCAGATTTCTTAGGATGGTCTCAGCTCTTGCCAACGTACATTTTGCAGATAGATGGAATGCTCATCTGCACGGACACACTTATAGTGCTTCTCCTTGAAGCAGAGTCCTCCCCTCCTAACTTGCAGTAAGTTCTTGTAGAAAGCATGGATAAGGTTCAAAGCATTCTCTGGTGGAACCTGTGTTAGCACAACACAGCATTATGGACCAAAAATGCACTTCTTTGCAATCATAGAATTGTTTAGGTTAGAAAAGACCTTTAAGATCAAGTGCAACGGTTAACCCAGAACAGCCTATTCTGTGATGAATTGCTTTCCACCCTCCCACTGTCTTTGGTAGTTGACTTAAAATTATGATGTAGAAAACCCCAAACATCTGCATGGCTTTGAAAGAAGACCCAGTTTTGGTCCAGTCCACTCTGTTTTCAAAGTCTCATTTGAAACAATCTGCTTAGCCTGTGATTACATCTGCACAGTCCCCCGACCCAGCAACACTTGGCAATGTGCCCCATGGTGACCAGAGCCACTGTGAAAGGCACTATGGGGTAGGACCCAGCTGCCCTGGGCTTGTGCAGAGCTCACCTGGGGATGCCAAGTTCAAATACTCTTAGTGTAGCCCTTAGCCATTCTAGGAGACAAGATCATCGCATCCCAGCGGAGCAGCGCACACGAATTGCAAATCTATTCATGTCAACGAGCTCTTGGGCTCAGTGTTATGTGTAACTGGGTCACTGGTTTGGCAGATTTATATTCAGCTGGTTGGCTGGATGAGATCATCCAATGATCCCTTCTGGCCTGAAATTCTTTCAAGTCAGTGGAGCTGATGATAATTTACCCTGGCTGAGAGCTTTGCTCTGAACCTCAGCATGTAATCAGCCCTGCTGAAGAGCCAGCAGGCTGGCCTCTCTAAAAGCTGTGCTTTTTATTAAAGATCATTTCCATACTACAGATGATGCCACTATTACCTAGTGAACTGATGACTCTCTCTGCTGAGACATTGTCCCCAGGGAAGGGACTATCTTAACAAGAACTTCACCTTCTGAACTCATCCTTCTGAGCATCCCCAAGGGTAGTGACATGTACCCCAGGAAAAACTGCCTGGAAGCATTCAAGAGCTGGCATCATGGGGATTAGGAGAGGAGGTGGTACCTTCCAAGGACTTAAGGCTGACTGTGGTGCGGGGAGCATTTCTGAACTCCTAGAGTTCACAGACCGTGCACAGGAGCTTTGCCATGGAGTATGATAGGAACAGAAATGCTGTTACTCTGATCTGTTTACCAGCTGACTGGCAACAAAGCCAGATAAGCTGCATCTACACCAGCAAATTTAAGGTGCCAGGGAGCAGTTCTACCTACTGTCAGAACAGTCCTGGGACAGTTTTGGCCTGGGCCAGCAAGCACTTTCCCAAACCTGTCCCAGGCACAGTTTGCAGAATCAGAATGGCCCATGCCCGCTGCCCACAGGCGCTCCGGGACAGCCGCTCTGCGCGGGGTTACGCCACGGCCACGGCTCACTCCACGCCAGCGGTCTCAGTGCCAGAGAACGGACCTGCGTACATCGGCCTTACCAGTGGAATCACTGAGGCAAAGCAGCTCGAAAGAACTCCTTGACAATGACAGTTAAACGGCATCTTTCTTCCACAAATCAAAGCTGTGAAATGAGCGACCGTCCTCCCCCGTGAGCCTGCCAGCTCAGCAGCCAGGCTGTACCCCAGTAACTGGGGCTCAGAAGCGAGTGTATTGAGCAGAGCACTGCGCTCCCTGCCATCACCGCCACCTCGTGCTCTATATTTCCGGGGTTTCTACCTCTGCTGGCACTCCCCAGGATGCTCTTTGATCTCTTACATTAAAGCCAAAGGTTGATGCACGGACTTTTCTTTCCTTCAGGTCGATGACAGCTGCATTTTCCACGTGCTGGGTTCCGATGAGACTGTCGTTCAGCAAAGCCTGCAGTTCACTCATTTTCCTTTTGTTTTGTGAAAAGAAATAGAGGTATAAATGTCCATTTCCCTTCCCTTTTATACTGGAAACCAGATCTTCCTCTAAGTGGAATTTAGGCGTTTTGGCAGAAGTGACGCTAAGCCTCAGATAAACCAAATAACAAAACAAAAATCCTGAAAACAAGAGAGTGGCAGAACAGACCAGAAGGAAAATCGTCACCTTTATCAGAACTCCATATTCTTTTTTTCACGGCTTTTAATTTTCCTCTCACCGAGGAAATAATCCAGGGTGCAAACACTAAGAAATTCTATAAAACTTGCTGCAACCAACAGATGAGAGCAGAATTTGGGGTGGGGGTGTTGGTTTCTAAGCCAGGCTTCGCCCAAAGCAAAAATTCCTTTCTTTTTAACTGATACTAACATGGCTCTTGTCAGACCTCTGATTCAGCACAACACTATGGGGCTGCTTGGGAATAAACCTCACATTTGTGTCATGGGCTGGTGTCTGCACCAGCAGCAACGAAGAGATGGTAGAGGCTGATCATACCTTTGGAGAATTACTATTAGGCATCTTTATTTCAATCCTGCCCAGCTATTGGGCGCTGGCAAAAATTGTAGACCCATGTTTCTGTTTGTGCCATTGTGCTCAGATCATAATTAATGAGTAGAAAATCAGTATTGTCTTATCACTAGAGTACAGCCATAGCGTACATCGGATTTAAGTTTCGAGTTTCATGAAGTCAGTGTAATAGAATAATGTATCAAATCTTGTAACAACCAACTGCATAAACCCTGTGGCTTTATTGCTACATAACCTAGGAGGGTTTGTTTGACAGGAGGGTAATGACATTAACACTGCAATCAAATAAAGCAGTCGGGCCTAATAGGCATTGTAGGGAACGGCTGCTCATAAAGACATCAGGCTGGAGCACTTATTACTAACTCCTGAGCAATGAGGATGTATCGGGATTATAAAGCGAGCAAGAACGGAGGCATCCCGGACAGGGACTGGTGGCCAGATGCCAGGCACCACAAGGAGCTCGGCAGAAGCGGGACGGGCTTGGCACTGCCGGGCTGGGACCCGCGACCGCTGGTGACAACCGTGCCCGTCGGGCTGAGGGAGGGCGGCCGGGCCTGGGCCCAGAGCCTGTCCCGGGGCAGCTCCCCCGCGCTGCCTTCCGCCTTCTGACCCCGGCCAGGAGGTTCCCGCGCCGCAAACCGCGGCCGCGGCCTGAGGAGGCCCCGTTGCCCATACGAGAAGCCCTCGGCCCGCTCCGCCGGGGGCCCAGAGGGGGAGCCCCAGAGCCGGCCCCTCTCACCGGCTCCGCCGACGCGTCTCCGCGGCAACCCGCGACCCGGGGCGCCCGGTTGCGCCTGCGCGCCCCTTCCCGGCACGCCCCGCGTGCCGTCGAACCACTGCTCCTGGCAGGCCTCCCTGCGGGGCGCTGGGAATTGTAGTCCCCAGTCCTCTCCCTCACGGACGGCGGCAAGCGCTCGGCTCGGCTCGGCTCGGCCCTACCCTGGCGGCCGGCTGTGCTTGTCCCTGATTGGCTCCCTCCTTTCTGACTGGGGGAGGGTCTTCCTGCGGCGACGGAGACTACGTGCGGGTTGCCATGGCAGCGAAGGACGCTGGGCGGCCGGTCGCGGAGGGATCTCGTCGCGCTCCCGCCTCTGCTTGGAGGGCTGCCACTGGGTGCGGGACCTGTCGCGGGGACTGGGTCGCTGTGCCCGCGAGAGACGCCACCTCCGAGAGGCTGGGGGAGAGGGAGACTATTTTAGTCAGCGGAGGTAAACGTATGAAGCGCCTGAAGAGAGGGCGCCACCAGCTTCCTCTTGGCTCCGTGCAGCGTGGTGGCGGCTCCTACTGCAGCCCCTTCCCGCTTCCGCTGGGGTCGCGAGGAGCCTCGTTGGAGGCGGTGAGGGGACGCTCTCATGGGGCCGTGCCTGGGAGGGGCAACGCGGGGCTCTGCTGCCGGCCCTCAGCCTCCCGCGGGCCCGTGGCACCCGCCTCAGGGCCGGGCCGGCGGGGCGGGCCCCGGCCGTTCCCTGTCGTTGCTGTTGCCCCATCGCTGCCCCCCGTCTTGTGCGCGTTCTCTCTTCGCTTGGCACCCCCAGGCTGCGAGGTTCAGTTCGCGGAGCTGCCCCATGTGTCCCCGGAGCTGGCTGGCTCCCCGTACTGTCTCCCAGCACCTGAGGGGATCGGAGGGGCCCGAGCCGGCTGTGCGCGCTGCGGGTGCTGAGCAGGTGGTGACATGGGTGCTGAGCAGGTGGTGACACGTGAGCGCGCAGAGGACTGAGGCGTGTGTGAGGATCCTCGCTTTCTGTCCCGGGAGGGCCTACAGCCAGCCTCCTGCCAGCTGGTGCCAAGCCTCGGGCGGAGGCTGGGTGTGAGGCTTAGCGGATGGGTGTTTGGGGGAGAATGTTCTGCTTTACTGAGCAGGACTCGAGAAGCAAGAGAAACCTGTTTGTTTAAAAAATTACTAGTGATACAGCACTGTAGGGCTGAGAAAGTAGGACGCAGGTGTACAGCAAGGCGTTTTAGGCAGGGTTGTTGTCAGGTTTGATCGTAGTAGAACAAACGTCCTAATACAGAACAGCCAACCTGCTCACGAGGTTTAGCATTTTCGGACACAACTGTGAGATTAACTTCAAAACCTACTTTAACTCTTCAGACTTTGGAAATCCTTCGCCATGTTTTCTGTCCCAACAGGTGATTAAACTTCTATTTTTAAGACCTGCCAAGCAGCTGGTGTGGCTCATGTAAGTGGGGCCTGCCTTTGGCAACCATGGAGAGCTGGCATCTCACAGCATGAGTCCAATCAAAATGGAAAAATAAAGGATTAAGGTTCAGTGGCAGTTTAGTTATTAAGACTGGGGGGAAAGGGGGAGTGGAATGTACAACTGGAGACTGTACCACCTGTGATTTCTTTAAGGCAGGTTGCTACAGGGGGTGGTTTTTCTGTTTGCTCTGTGTTGTCTCTCCTGGGGTTCCAGTCTCTGTGATGGGAGCAAACATCTCCTGTACTTTGTGCTCACAGAAAGGCTCAGTCTTGTTTTGTAACATGGATGAAGATGGAGTTTTAATACTAGCTCCTGAAAACAAAGGAAAAGGAGACTAGTGGGGCTTTTTGTTTGTTTCTGTTTTGCTTTGCAAACTTAGAAACTATAGAAATATTTATTTTCCTCATCTTAAGCTTGTCCAGGGATTAACAGCATTCCTATCTTGGAAGAACAAAACTGCTCCAAGTGGAAGGAAATCTGCAAAAGGTGGCCTGAGGCCGGAGCCTGTGGCACCTGTGAGCAGGATCTGTTGCTCTCAGGAATGTGCATTGACCTGTCTAATACCAAGTTTGTAGGACCTCAAGTATGCAGAAGTTCCTCTGTCCCGACTGGTTGGTTGGTTATTTCACATCAGAAATGAGCTCAGTGCTCATCAGGCTGCACTTGCCAATAGTTACCCACGTAGGTAATGCAGTGCAGAGCCTCCTTTTGCAGGGTGAAGAATAAACTGTGAGAATGCTTCCCCTGCTCCTCAGACACCACGAGGGCAGATGAGCTTTACAGCGTTCCTTGGAGCTTAGTAGACTTGAGCTGTTTGGAAGAAGGGGAGATCATTTTCAGAGCAGGGGACTCCTCACAGGGCATAGCAGCCTCTGTGGCGGGTACAATGCTCTGCAGAAGCCATAGGGCACATGCAGACCAAAAAGAAAATAATCTTCATTTCCAAGTGGAGAGCAGCAGGGTACTTGTTTTCCAAATCATGCAGTACTTGTCCTCATTGTAGCCCCTAATTCACTCTGTGTCTTTTGTCTCCTGTGTACAGAGAAGGCAGGAAATCCTGTCCAGGGAAGTGGAAAAAAACCCAACAACTTTGGTTCAACTTTTCAAAGTGCCCCTTTCAGAGAATCTTCATAGATTCTTTTAACTTGATGTTGCCAAAAATAATTGAAGAACAGATTTTTTATTTTTTTTTTTCCCCACGGCTGAAAGATCTGGCTGAAGAGTGTGGAGGTCAGTACCTCTACAGAAGTAAGCTTGTCTTTTGGTCCACTCTTTACCAAAGTAATTTTGTGAATACATCGTTTCCTGGAAGCAGTGTCTGCAGTGGATCTGAAATAGAGGGTCAAAAGGAGGTTCCTGTAAAGGGCATTTGACCTCTGTGGTTCTGCTGCCTCTCTAAGTCAATCCAATTACACTGGTGCACATACAGTAGAGGAGATGGAATTTCCTGGCTAGAGCTCAAAGTTAGTGCTTCAGTATAAGGTTTGTCTGGTAGAACCAAGTGAAAAACCACTAAAATGCAACCATCCCTATGGTGGAATGTAGAGGATTTTTGGAAGTGACTTTTATGTGATTGGAAAAGGCACAAAGGAAAGGAGTGAAAGCCAGGAGATGGAATTTGATAACTCTGAAATGTTTCCATTTCATCAGAAACATCATTCTGGAATAATCTGTGAATGACTTTGTTCTTTGACACAAAATGTAGTATCCTGCTCACGAGGACACAGTTACTACCAAAGGGGAGTATCTGCCTGTGAACCCAATACTCCATCTCCCTTTAACTTACTGTGATGTGAACATGCTGCTGGTATCATTAGTTAAGATCCCTTTAGAGATTTGCTTTGTTGTTTGGCTGGAACTGTAAGAGAACTATGGGGTTGTTGTTTGTACAATAATTGTGTATGGTTTTGAATGTTTCAGTGCTTCTCCCAGCCCAGTCCAACAATGGATTCTGTAAGCAGCTCAGACACTGCCTGGCTTCTAAAACCTAATTGTCTGAGACCTGTGAGACAACAGGATCAGCAAAGGTCTTGGCAGGTGAGTGACTCTCAACTTCGCTTCAACAGCAAGTTCTACAGAGTTCACAGGTGAAACCAGTCTCTGTAACTTGGATCCCGGGACATCTGAGTGTACTTGAATTCCTGTCTTGGAACTGACCACCCAATACCCGCTGAAGCTCTCGACAGTGATCTGATTGATCTGTCTGTTTGTCCATCTGCTCTCCCCCAGACTGCTGTCCCTGAATTCATTAGGGAGTCCTACTTCACAGAAGTCTTTGTGATTTGTCCCTCCCTCTCTCCCCTGTAGGCATGCTCAGAAATGTGCATTCCAGGAATCCATGTGCTCTGTCCTACCTGTCAGCTTGCTGCAGGTTGAGGCTGGCTGGTGTCCCAGCAGTGTGTGAACCTTCCAGATGAAGCCCAGAGTGCTGGCCAGCAGTGCCAGTACCTTCAGGAGCGGTATCGCAGCCTCTCTTGCGCACACAGGAGTAGCTGCTGACTCAGTAAGCAGCAGTCTGATACTACAGGAGGCGCTTAAACTGTGCGTGGGTGGAATTGAACATACAGATCTAGATCTGTACACACATAGATATCTATCTTTCTTCAAAGAAGCGTGCCCAAACCATTAAAATCACAGCTCTAAATTTGTATATTCCAGTCTCTTGTTTCTGTCTCTCCCGTGTAAAATGTTCTCCATCTCCTACCCAGAGAGATTCCTGGGAACAGCTACAAGGATGCTTTGCTGTGCCTCCTGCGCAGGAGTAATGAGGTTTGCGAGGCAGTGCGATGTGAAGGTGTTAGGTGGACTTCTTACTGTTCTGTTCCAGTTCATAGCTTCATTGTAGAACTTAGATGAGAACCTGATCTTGGTGAAGCAGGTTGGCTTTTTATGTAGACCTTTTCCTTTTTTTTCCATTTATCCAGAGGTTCTCCTCGGCACTTGCAAAGAGTGGCACAGTAAATACTTTTGACTGCAGTAGATATTTTGACAAGAAAACTACTACCAAAGATTGGCTAACACAGACTTCTGTGGTGTGATGGTATGAGTGGAGGAATGAAATGGAGTGGAAGGTATGAAGTGAGGAATGAAACATGGTTATTTGCAAAGTCCTGTAAAGTCTGAGATATGTTTGTCACTGGGAAAGGAAAAAAGGACTCTTGCAGTATCAGTGGGGTTTATGGAGCCTTTGCATCCTTTTGAGGTAGATTTGTCTAGTTCCATGTGATTTGCTGTGTGGAAAAGTTTCCCATAAAACCTTAAACAAGCTTGTGAGTAGTTAGAATCATGGACTCATAAAACAGTCCCGGGTGGAAGACACCTCAGGAGATGATTTGGTTGAAGATTTCTTAGGAAAGGGACACTAGATGAGATGACCTAGCACCCTTTCCAGTCACATCTTGAAAACCTCCAGTGATAGGGAGTCCACCACAGCCATGGGGAGCTTGTTCCACTGAATGACTGATCTCACTGTAAAAAATTCCTTTTTTGTATTGGGATGAAACCTCTTCTGGTACAACTTGTACCGGTTACCCCTTGTCTTCTCCAGGAGGCTCCTTGTGAAGAGAAAGCCTCTGTCTTCTTTGTAGCCATCCTTTCAGTACTGGCATACTGTGATGAAGTTCTTTCTGAACCTTCTCTTCTCCAGGGAGAAGAGACCTTACTCCTTCAGCCAAAGGAGACCTAACTCCTTCGGTTCTGTAAGGATCCTTCAGATATTTATCATCCTGAAGGAAAACTTTTCACCAGTGAGTGTTCTGAGTATGTTCAGCTAGTGGCTCTTCTTAGCTGGAGGGATGGCCACATGGCCTGGTGCTGTTAAGATATTAGTTTTAGAAAGGTTTTGTTATTATGTGAAGTAGATCTGCCAGGGGTAATGCAACCTGTGGTTGTTTCACATAGTAGGATGAAAGGATTTTAAAACATGCCAGCAATTTTAGATTTCCCCTTCCTCATTTGTTTTTGTTGGGGTTTTTTTATACTGCTTGTGTCCTCCCTGCTTGCTCTGATGTATGGTGTCATCCTGCTTACCTCAGGATGAGAAGCCTGTTGAAGGTGGAGCTGGTCAATGGAGACAAGGCAGGCGTGACTGCCACCTACACTGTTTATGGAGATTAAAAATTAATATGAAGCCAGGGAGTAGCAGGCTAATTTTCCATTCTGTGCATCAGGTGCAGTCCCCGAGTCTTGTGCTGCTGCCAGCACGGCAGCCGTGAGCAAAAGTGCGATGGTTGTAGCTCTGTTTTTAAATGGCACAAGAAGGGGTGATTTTTAATTCCCCTATGGAAACCACAGGAGGGAGCAGCAGGTCAAGCAGAGGAAATGTGAATGTTTCAGCTCTGCCTCTGGTTTAGGTCTAAGTAAAACCAGGTCACTTGAGGATTAACTTCTGTTGGTAGAAATATGTAGTATGGATGTACCGAAACCAATTTAAACAGATCGAGAGAGGTGATTCTGCCCCTCTACTCCACTCTGGTGAAACCTCATCTGGAGTACTGTGTCCAGCTCTGGAGCCCTCAACACAAGAAGGATATGGATCTGTTGGAGCAGGTCTAGAGGAGGGCCATGAAAATGATCAGAGAGCTGAAACCCCTCTCCTACAAAGTCTGAGAGAGTTGGGGTTGTTCAGCTTGGAGTAGAGAAGGCTCTGGGGAGACCTTATAGTGGCCTTCCAGTATCCAAAGCTCTTTACTGTGAGGGTGGTGCAGCACTGGAACAGGTTGCCCAGGGAGGTGGTTGAGGCCCCATCCCTGAAGACGTTCAAGGTAAGGCGTGATGGGCCTCTGAGCAACCTGATCTAGTTGAACACGTCCCTGCTCAGTGCAGGGAGGTTGGACTAGATGACCTTTAAAGATCCTTTCCAACCCCTTCTATGATTCTAAACTTGTAGTGACCCAAGCTGTGCAGCTCTGGTGAAATGCACTGGTGGAAGTGACGGCAATCGTACAATGCACGAGCTGAGCTTTCTTTCTCAGTTGGGACGGGCTGCAAGTGGCCTGGGCTGCCAGCAAAGTGGTCAACGTGGTCATTTGTAGGAACTCAGTTGCAGGCCTGTGCTCTTGGGATAAGCTGGTGCAAGGGAAGCCAAATTCCTGCCGGTGTCTGAACTGAGGGTTAGTCCCAGAAAGCAGAAGAGTTTGTAGATTTTAGTTGAACTTAGATGGTCTGTCTAGAACAAGTTGTAGTTTAGTTTCCTGCATTGCAAATTGCCTCCTGAATTTTTGGCATAATGCTGAAAAGCTGGTAAATTTTTTTTTATAGCAGATTGTTCAAGATAACTTTTGCTGTGGAATTAAAATTCTTCATGAACTCGTTTACAAAAGCTGCTGATTGACTCATGAATGCAAGATCCCTCTGGGTAACCCACAGAATTGGTGCTGCCTGATCATAGTGGAGATACCCCCCTTGTGTGTGTGCTCTAATCTTTCTTTCCAGAGGGGCTCCATCCCCAAAAGATGGACAAATTTGGTCCATATTGCTTGTCTCCTGGGCCAGACTGCAGGAGTTGCAGTTAAAAAGCCATGGTACAAGGGATTACCTGTTTAAAAATCAAATTAATAACAGCAGTGTATTGCAAGGGCTGTAATTTTATTAAATCATAGTTTAGTGTCCTCATATTCACGATGCAGAGAACAGTTTCTCCCTACTCTGATCTTCAGAAAGAGTCAGATGAGGATGGTGCTAGAGGAGCACTTGGCTGGCTCACAACAATTACTGAGATTTAAAATGCGGACAAATTCATGAGCAGAAGCCACAGTGAGGCAGCTTCCTGCTTTGGAGGATATTGTTGTCATTGCCTTTCTTAAGCTTCACTGTTTTCCTCTATTTTTCCTTTTATACTTCTATGAATTCCTTGAGATAACTCCTCACCATGGTTTTAATTTGGTTATTTGCACCATGTGACCATATCTGTATTGGAAATGAAGGTGCAGGGAGATGCCTCTTGCTGCCATGTGAGCAACAGTGGCAAGGAGCAGTGGTAGTGTGGCTGTGGTGAGGAGAGGCCAAGGAGGGGTATGGACTGGTCCTGCTGAACATTCCAGTTCTCCCAACACTCTTCTGTTGCTACTTTTAACCTAATTGTTCAGAGCAAGTCTCGCAAGGATTTGCCTGCCTGTGCTGTTCTGCTATAACGTGCCTTTAATCACAACACACGTAATTAGTTTGAATTCCAAAGTAATTCTAACTCCTACTGTAAATCCTGCTCTTACTTCAGATGGGGTTTTTTTGATGTTTTGTTAGACAGCACTTGATGAAAGTCAAGACATCGTTGCTTCTGTTCAGCGCATCTTGGACAGAGAACGTTTTTTTGTGAGGGTAAGAAGTGGTATCTCTTGTATCATCTGCTGTGTGCTCTTCTACATATCAATGTGTTCTCTATCAGTGATCAATGAGAAAAATGTCAATTGTCTGTATTCTTGAAAAACTAAATTTAGAAGTACAGCTTTCTGGCTGCCTCAGCCTCCTCGGGATAGGACTGAAGTGGTAACTCTAAATATGAGCTTAGAAATCATCTGTCCTTCGTGAGTTACCTGCCTGATTGCACCTAACTTCTGCTCTGTGGGAGGGAGAAGGTCCTGCTGCTGCCTGCCTTGCACTGTCTGGTGCTCATCAGCCCCTCACTCTGAAGTGATTCCAGCTCACTAGCCTGGGGGGAGAAGGTGGGTGGTTTTTCTGCCAGTCTTGCAATACAACTTAAAAAAAAATAGAAATCTGGATGCCAGAGCTCCTGCAAGGGAGAACCTGGAAACAAGTGGTGGGAAGTGGAGCGAGGGAGGAGCGGAAAGAAAATGGGGCTGGAAAAGAGTTGACCTGCAGCAGTGACCAGTCAGATGGGCTCAGCCAGGCTGTGTGGCTTCACCCATGGACTCTTTAACATGGCTGGCCAACCGAATGGGTTGTATGGTTTTTATTTTCCGTTTCTTAGGACGTGGACAGATATTTGCAGCACAATGACTTCCTAAATCTGAGAAGGAAGGAGATCCTGTACAAGAAATGGCGGGAGGATGTTTCAGAGCCACTGCTGCAGAAAATTGAGGACAAAATGAACAGCCAGTCAAGTGAAGAAATACGGAAAAGGAAAGAAGAGCAGTTCTCTCTCTATTTAAACTACTGTAAAAAGAAGGTATCAACAAGAAATAAACTTTTATCAGGGAGAGGGTTATGGACAAGATCTGAGTTTTAGCTGTTATTTGCTGTTCAGTTGAGTCACCTGGAGTTCAGATCTGCCCTACCTGGAACTTCCCAAGCACTTCTGTAATGGTGACCTACGTCGTTACAGCTGTTTAAGTTCACCTTCAGATACAAACAATAGCACTGTGTGGTGCAGCGAGCACCTGCTGGGGGCTGAATGTGGTCAGACACCATATGGTGGTGGGTTTCCCTCCGTGAGCAGGACCATTCAGGGGTAAAACCTTGAGCTCTGTCAGCTGAAGCCAAATGGGCCGAGTCTGTGACCAGAGAGGGGACCGTACTGGGATAGCTCAGGAGTTCCGCGAGAGCAGTACCGCCGTGTGTTGGCCAGAGCGTGAGTGGAACCGTTTTGTGACCCTGGATGCTACTGATTGAGATTTATAGAAGGAAAGAAATAAAAAAAGGTGGGAACAGGGAGACATGGTTTTCTTAATCTGCATGCAGGCCAAGAGACCCAGCTTGTGGATTCTGTAGTGGGGTGTGTTTCAGTACTCGGGAGCATTGCAGTCGCTATCAGAAATACCTGCTGGTGTTCTTGATTTTGCTCTGAATTTCACACCACTGTTGTGTATCAGATCCTATGACTCGACTTTCTGCATCTCAGTAATGGCTGCAGAGCAGTAAGAGCAATATCCCCACCCCCACCTCCTCCTTACCCCCACAGGCTGCAGATGGATGATGAGCTGGTTGGCCATATAGAGCAATAGCAACAGTTCCATCGTCTGCCACAATTAGAACAGCATTTTATATAGAGCAGGCTTTTGTTGTCAGTGGAAACTGCTGCACAGTGGAGTTAGGAGACTGTAAACAAGCTTCCCATCCAGAAATGAAAATGTCATGGGTGTTGTATTGATTTAATGGGAGCAAATGATCTCTTTTTCAAATGTCTGATGTGAAAGACTCATGCATTTAAATGGCACATAATAACAAAGAGCTGAACAGGTCCTGCTGCTGAAATTATGGGATTTAGGCTGTGTTGGGTGTACTGTACCTGTCTGGGTCTGCACCAGTCCATCTGCAGGCTTCTGTCTGATCAGGACTTTGCTGGGTGTCCTCCAAAAGCAATGGCTGGTGTACTGGGATGTGTCCTTCTCCCTGAACAAGCATGGCACCAATGATCAGCCTCCACCTTTTCTCCTTGCTCTGTGGTGTTGGCTCTGTCATCAGCATGTCTGATAAACAGGCTCGAGCTCTTCAGAGTAACAGGACAATTTATTTGCATAAGTTTGTGTTAATCTTGGCAGCATTTGATATATATTTTGCAGACTTTAAGACAATTCTGTGGATTTATTAATATATTGGCTTCTGGCTGTGCATTCCACCCCTCCCCCCCATCTTCATTCCATCCATTTTCTCATGCTCTCTTCCCTCTAATTAGGCTTCTCTTTGTCCTGTTCTCCAGGTCCCCTCACCTTCCTGTGTCTCTGTCACCAGTCTCTTCCCTCTTTCCATATCTATTCTTTATCCTCCAGTCTCTCCCCTCTCTCTGTGTTTCCCACTGTTTTGCACCTCTTTCTTCTGTCAGACTCCCCAGTGGCGTCATCTCCTTGTTGCTTCTGATGATTCCTCCAAGTTCTCCACGGTCTTGCTTTCCAAAGCTGACGCCTTCCCCCTTTCCTCCATTTTCCTCCTCCCTTCTAACACTCTCTCTCTGCTGTCCCCACAGGTTTCTCCATCTCAGTCTGTCTGCTCACTTTTCTGCCTTTTTCATGCCATTCTGAGCCTTCCTCCTTTACCTCCCTTCCTTGACTCTCCATTGTTCCAGCAACCTGCTCATACATTTTCTTTGTTTTATTTGGTTGGTTGTTTTTTTGTTGTTGTGGTGGTTTTGGTTTGTTTTTGTTTGTTTGTTTTCCTTCAATCTGCCTCCTTTTCACCCCATTCTCACCTCCTCCTTACCCCCCCCAGACTGCAGATCCATGATGAGGTGGTTGGCCATAGTGTGAAGATGGCAGCAGTGCTACTTTTCTTCTGGCACAGGTAGAGGTGCCACGTTGCAGCCTGCAAGGAGGAGGAGGCACCCCCGGCCTGGGTTGCTGCTGCATTAGCCACAACTCAGCTTCTGGTGGTCCGGGATATCGTAGGCGTGGTGTGCTGAGCTGCTGCAGGGAAGGGGACCTTTCCCACCCGCTGTTCCGAGCAGGGTGTTGTTCTGCTCTCTGCCAAGGGCTGTGTGAGCAGGAACACATGGACTGCCTGCAGGGATCAAAGGTGGGGGTGCTGCACAGCACCTGGCACCGTCCATTGAGGTCTCGGCACATCCCGTAGTGGGGTAACGTGTAAGCATCACAAACTGAGGGGTGGCACTGGAACTTGGCAAACTGAGGCACGTTGGGCCTTAAAGCTTCCCAGGGACAGAAACAGGGGATGGTGAGTGTGGCTGCTGCTTCCTCCCTGGGGAACTGCCAGATCCAGGGGGGCAGAGGGCCCTGCAGAGGCAGCCAGGGTCCCACCTGGCTGTAGCTCAAGCCCTATGGAGCTGCTCAGGTGGCTGCTGAGTGTCTGGGACAGCACAGGCCCTTGGGAGCACCTTCAACACAGTGGCCTCCCAAATGCACTGCAGATCCCTCCCTCCTTGGTTGACACTCATACTGACCATGGACGCACCTTCAACACAGTGGCCTCTTAAACCTACTGCAGATCCCACTTTTTTTGGTTTGGACTCATCTTGCAGCACTCCTTGAACTGTTCAGGTTCAAGTCTTTTCTGCACAAGAAAGCTTATTTTTCAAGTTTTGGGAAGCATGAGAGTATTAGGGAGAAATATTTTATGTGCTTGCCCTGTTCTTACAATTCTTAGACCTCTGGTTTGGGGGGCTTTTTTTTACTTCTATGGTTTGTTTTCTCCCCTGTACAGCTCTTGTTTGATGCAATTTAGGGAAGTCCTGGATTACTGTCTGTAAAGAGTGCTTTCTAATTTGGAGACGTGGTTCTAATTCACCTTTCTGATCAGCGTCAGGCTTGATCAGTGTGTTGACCTCGGTCTCTGCTCAGCTTCTTGATAGCCCGTCTGATCTGGTGTTCTTTGGCCTTGGCATCAACAGTGAATGGCAGCTGGTGGTACTGGGTTTTCCCCAGCTAACTCTGGTCATAGGAACTTGAACTGCAGGACATGAAGTTAGTTGCAGGTGGCATTCTTGATAGGATGGAGCTGTGGGCTGGACCATTAGGTATGGTTCAGGTCTTTACTCCTATATATAAACAGAAAAGCCTGCTCATGACCTAGACTTGAGCTCACATCTCACAGGCTTGCTACTGGCCTTCGGGCTATGGGTGGGGAGGGCTCAGTCACTTCTGGTTTGTCTTTTCTTTCTCGTATCTGTTTCCTTCTCTCCCTTGAATGAAATTTCCATTTTCTTGACTGCCCTAGTTATGATCAGCACTTGAGCCTGTAACTAGTTCTGGATGCTTTGTGAATGCCTTGATTATTTATTTCTGCCTATGATAAATCAAAATGGATGGAGGAATTTTCCTGTTACACCTCAGTCACCTTCCTTCTGAGGTGCAGTGTGTGAAAATCTGGAAGTCCTTTCCTCCACCACCTCAGGTGCTGTGTTCATGTCGTGCCTGGCAGTGTTCTGCTGGGGCTGGCTGCTTTCTTACTGGCGTATCACCAATGGCTTCTGAGGCCTGACCTGATCCTTGCTTCTCCCACAGGGCTACGTGGCTTTGGAATCTTATGACCCATCAGAGTATGATCCATTCTTCCTGAAGACACGTACAGACTGCTGGAAGGTGTGATGGTTATTTGTGCCGTGAGGTTTGGAGACATGCTTTGACCAGCAGGAAGTTCATGGTTAGAGGCAGAGCGTCTGACTGACGTGCTGCTGTGGGGCTGGTGTAGAGCAGCACGCTGTGCTTTCATTAACTGACCAGTTGTGGGTTCCAGCCCCAACTGCATTTCAGCCTAAGAGTGTTTGAAAATGGTTTTGTATGGAGGACGTGGTTTGGATCCATAGTAAGCCCAGGTTTGGAGGCCCAGTATGCAGTGGGGGTGAGGTTTGTTTTCCTTATCTCAAATTCAGGGTGGCAGTGTGGGAAGTGTCCTGCCTAACAAGGGTTGGTGAGTTCCCAGGCAAGCTGGGTGTGTGCTCCATAGAAGGAAATAATCTGACCATTGAGATGCTTTTTACAGACGGTCACTCAAACCCACCAAAGTTGTTGCATGCATTATGAGCTGTCTTAGGAGCTGAGATGCTCAGTGTTTCTCAGGACACTCAGGTCCATTCCTCATGCTTTCATTCATAAAAAAATGAGGTTGATGCTCCTTCCCTGTTAACCAGCGGTGCCTTGACATTCATCTCTGACTGTGGTCTGAAGGCTCTGATGAAGTGCTTGTGTTGGTGTGTAAGCACAAAATAACTGTCTCTGTCACAGGTTTCAATACCAGCTTTACAGGATCCTCTGTTAGAAGGCATTCAAAGAAAGCTTTCTGAGATGGGTGTTATCAAGCAGTGTGAGACAGGTATTGTAAACAGTTGGTATCCCTTGGAAGTGTTTCATACTGGGGGGCCATCTTTGCTTGTGACAGGAGATGCTCACACGAAGTGCTTGTTACTCTCCTGCCAGGAAGACCCTGCTCTACCAAAGAGCTGAAGGAACTCAGAAGAGCTGAACTGCCTCTGCTTCCTTTGAGCCGGCAACGTATGGATGCAGTTGAGTGGCTGAAGATACCACACGCCTACATCGCTAGTGAGGTCCACCAAAAGACGAGGTAAGAGCCAGCGTGGTGTTTATTGAGAGGTAGCACAGCAGCTACAGTAGATTGGGCCTCTTCTCCTTGGCTGCACAGCAGACTATTTGCTAAAAACTTAAATTTCATGATGAATTCTGCTTTATTGTGCCTTTCCCCTGAGAAAGGAGTGTTGGTGAAGGGAAGACCTTCAGGTATGGAGTGGACAGCAGGATGTATTAAAGAAGATGGTCAAGCTGAGCCTTGAAATAAAGTGGCTTGTGGTGGGGAGTTTCTTTCATTTCTTGCATGCAGCCTGACAGCCAGCACCACGGGTTGAGCTGTGGAATAGCTCCTGGGTGCTTTGCTGGAAGGTCTGAAAGGATTTAATGTTCATACTTGCTTTTGGTTTGGGTTTGTTGGGTTTTTTTTTTGCTATTATTTCCTAGATTTTGGGAGCAGAGTGAGGTCATACTTGTATCACAGACTGGTTGAGGTTGTAAGTGACCTCTGGAAGTCATCTTGTGACACCCCTTTCCCACACACACTACAAAGCAGGGCCACCTACAGCCAGACAGCTTCTGAGTATCTCCAAGGATAGAGACTCGACAGCCTGGGCAACTTGTGCCAGTCGCTCCCACAGTAAAATAGTGTTTCCTGATGCTCAGAGGGAACCACCAGTGTTTCAGTTTGTGTCCATGGCCTCTGGTCAGTGGGTGCCACTGAGAAAAGCCTGGCTCCATCCTCTTTGTACCTCCCTTCAGGTATTTGTACACATTGATGAGATGCCCCCTGAGCCTTCTCTTCTCCAGGATGAACTGTCCCAACTCTCTCAGCCTTAACTTATCTTTGGTCAACCAGTGTCCTTTGACCACTGAGACATGGTGTGCGTCCTGGCTCAGACAGGGTAAGGCAGAACAGGAGGAAGTGGCCTCAGACTGCACCGAGGGGGCTTTAGGTTGGACATTAGGAAAAATTCCTTCACAGAAAGGGTTGTCAAGCCCTGGAACAGGATGCCCAGGGAACTGGTGGAGTCACCATCCCTGGAGGTATCTAAAAGCTATAGATGTGTGCTGACGGACAGGACTTAGTGGTCACCTGGCAGTGTTGGGTTAACGGTTGGACTTGATGGTTTTACAGTTCTTTCCCCACCCAAACAATTCTATGCTTCAAGACATGAGAGTGGGTCTGTAAAGGCGCTGCCTGCGTTGCAGGAGCTACACCCTGCTCCAGAAAGCTGCCTCCTGTAGCTAAGCTTCCTGACAGGGTTGGGTTTTGGCAGACAGGTTGGTTGGACTCAAGATGCAGCAGAGATCACTGATGGTGAACTGAATGGGTGCAGTAATGCAGCTGCCTAAGCTGAGAGCATGAGAGAGCCCCAGCTGGCTTGGCAGAAGCATTTGGGATCAAGGAAGAGTGATTTCTTTTTAATTATGTTGGGGTTTTTTTAAGCTCCCAGTGCTCTGGTTCACCCCTTCTGAAAGCTCTGTGGTTCTGCCATTGCTACACACAACACTTAAGGCAGCTCCTGCTCCCCCGCTGAACTGGAGCCTAATGTCCTCCTGACCAAGACCAACTCTCATTCCCCCAACTCCTGCCCTAAAGTTTTACATCTCTTCCTTAAAGCCAGGGCTTTACTCCAGCCTGTTTACAGCAGTTAGGGGATAATGGCACATTCTAGAAGGTCACAAATACAAGCATTTCGTGGCATGAGTGTGGGAACTAATGCAGGAGGCTGTGCTGGGCCACAGCAGCCTTTGTGTTGCATGGATCAGCAAAAGCTTTTATTTCTGTTTAAAGGCGGAAAGTCATCGGCCACCGCAAAGACAGCAAGAGCCAGTTGTGGCACCCGTCCTCCAGCTGACTGCAGCCACCAGAAGGTACCATCCACAAAATATGTTACAATTTCTGACAGAGATGGTGGTAACAGAGAAGGTCTTCTGGCAAACAGCAATAAACTCATTGTCTTACACTTGTGGGTTTGCAGTGCTGTTATCCCGCAGCCAAGGAAGCATTTGAGATGCTGCTCCCGTTATTTCCAGCTCTGGTCCATGCGCTACAGGCCAAAACCTGCTCTTTTAGGAGCTTTAACTCAACTCTACGACGACAGTTCTGAAGTTCTCTGGTTTATAGGGTGAAGGAGTCTTTGTATGAAAGGAGATGAACTGGTGAGAAAAGTTAAAGTCTGCTAGACCCCAGTGCAGGCTTGAGGTGTTCTCCCCAGCTCTGGTGACAGCTCCAGCTCTGAGTCCACTGTATTTCAAATTATGGGAAGTGTCAACAGAAGGGATGGCAAAGCTTGCAAAACTTTAGCTACAGCTGTTGCACTTTTGCATGGTTTAAAGAGGTCACCTTGAGATTTAAGAACAAACCCTCTGAATAAGAAGCAGGAGAAGGTGTTGCTGGCTCTGGGCGTGGTTAACAGATGTACAAAGAACCAGATTAGAAAGCAGCGATAAGGAAAGAATGACTTGGGTTTGTTTGTTCAAATCTTTAATCAGAACTCCTATAGCAAATATCTTGCCAGACATTATTTGCAACATAGTGTTAGGGTACTCCCAAAGTTTCAAAGGCCTTTCCCCTGGAGGCAGTGTACAAACAGCAAATCAAACGTTAACATGTAGTGATTGTGCTGAGAAGGCAGGAAATAACCAGGGGGGAGGAGAGGGGGAGAGTTCTTGTACAAAATGTCCGGCATTTCACAGAGAGCCAGAGAGCTGAGCAAGAAATGCCATCAGTGCCCTCCACAGCTGTCACTCGCTTTTTCCAGCCTGGTTCCTGTCTCCCTGCTCACACGACTCCACAGCCTGAAACCAGAATTGTCTCTTACGCTTGCTGAAGAAGCTCCGAACTCCCACTGTACAGACACACTCTCTCCACGATTGCCAAGATTTAGTTTTATTTGGGATTAGAAATACTCAACCACAGAAAACTGTTCAAAGTGACGGAGGTTGACTCAGCCCTGTAACAGGAGGGTGCACAGATGGCAAGGGGGTGGGAAACTGCCAGACAGCAGGAGGGTTTGATGCACCCATGGAAGATACAGGCACAGGCTGCTGGGAACTGCATGCTGGGCTTTTATCAACCAACCAGTTTAGGGAGGCAGTAAAATGGTTACACTCTAGCAAACCCTTTATAAACAAACTTTGTTTTTTTTAACCACCCCCATTTATTTTTTATTTTAACCATTCTTGTTTTCCAGATTTGTGTTGGGGTGGCAGTTCCCCCAAACAAATCTTTTAAACTTGTCATAAACTTTTCTTGAATTTAATCCTTTTTTCACATTTCCCCTGTACAATAAAATATACTCTTTAAAAATCACTATGCATCAATAAACATCTGTAGACAAATTACATTAATAAACTTATATCTGACTCTCTATATACAGGTTGGCAATGTCAAAGCTTCAAAATTCACATGGAGGTCTGCAAGACCAAGGAAATGTACACAAATAACTTACATTTAGGAAAGAAAACAAAGGCTGAAGAGTATTTTTCCACAGTATCGTGGGTCACAGTATTAATTAATTTTTTTTCTAGTTATTCTTCACAACCACATTGTCTCAGCAGAGAATGATCAAACTGAAGCAGAAAGAAAAATCAAGTAGCAGTTACTGATTTCAGTGCAGAACTAAGTCAAGTAAAGAACTACACTTGATTCTTAATATACAATATATCGGAGACTTCTCCAGTGCTAAGGCTTCTTCAGCATTTACTCTAGAAAACTATCATCCTGAGATGGGAAGATTCCAGTGGATAAACTTTTCAGATTTCAAATGGAATGATTCTAGTGCTGAGCTTAAACCATTCCCTCAGTCTATATGCTAGACTAAGTGGTAAAATATATATAAAACTTGATGCCACATTTCTACTTAATACTTTTTATGGCCCTGAACACAGAAACGTTGGCATCCAAACCCAAGATATTCCAACATAATAAAAAGGCACTGAGCTATAGTACTGTCTATACAGTCACACTTGTGTTTGCATAGATCAACAACGACTTTGAGCGCTGCAAGGAACTAAACGCAACCAGTAACTAAGAGGAAACAGGGAAGCAGCAGGAACTCTTGCTTCATAACCAGTGTGGGGCAGGGAATCTTTCATAGAAAAAGTGACCAGGCTGTCAGCTTCAGTTGTCCTTCATAAATTAAGCGTTCTTAGAGGAGTGTTTTCTAATCAAAGAGCTGCAGGTCAAAACGGACCCAGACTTCACCTGTTGGAACTTCATGCAGCAGTAAGTGCTTAGTCGTGGGGCCTTTGCTTTCTTGTTCTGTTCTGATTTTTGCTACTGGAACTTCAGTGCGACCCAAAAAATCTGTTGGGGAAGTGAATAAGAAATTTCATTAAGCAAAGCAGTTAAGCTTCTAAAATCTGAAAGTGTCATGTTAAGCAGCAGTGCTGCCCAGTGCGTGTTCAGCTCCAGAGCACTGCTCCCATGCTTCCTGTTTAACCCTCAGCCCCGTGTAAAACAGCCAGCAGTGACAAAAAGGGTCTTTTTAGAAGCCAGAACTGCTACAGAATGAAGATGGAAAACATGCCTTTATGCCAGTTTGATCAAAGGGCTTGAAAAATACAGTTCCCTTTCAGAAACACCATTTTAAATGTTCTGTCTTAGAGCTGGAAGGTCAGAGTTAAGTGATGGAAGCTGTTTACAAATCAGCTGTGGTGCTATGAAGACAAAAAAATAAAATCAACTATTTTGACTCAGCCAACTTTTAATTAGACTTGTATATGAGGGGAGATTTAGACTAGATAGAAAGAAGAAATTTTTTACACTGAGGGTGGTGAGACACTGGCTGAGGTTGCCCGGAGAGGTGGTTGATGCCCCATCCCTGGAGCCATTCCAGGTCAGGTTGGCTGGGGCTCTGAGCAGCCTGCTCTAGTTGCAGGTGTCCCTGCTCAGTGTGGGAGGCTTGGACTAGATGACCTTCAAAGGTCCCTTCCAACCCAAACTCTTCTTCTACGTGATTCTGCATCATTCTTTTTACAAGAACAATGACCTTGAGCAACTACTGTCACTAGTAGGCTTACAGTCCTATACAGAAATTACATACCTGTTTTGTGGCCATTTCAAATGTAACATCTTTGTACGTGTGGGCGCATTACAAGCTTTACACAAGCTGCAAAAACAACAGACCAGGCTGCCCAAGTGGGAGGAGCAGCCCAGCAAAGTCACCTTGCCTCACAGGAGAAAAGACTGAGCTGTAGTTACACACAGGGCAACTCAGGTCAAGGCCGTATCTTGCAAATCTGCAATAATCAACTGTGTGTCAGAGCCCTGAAAAAGCACTTAACCTTTTAAAGAGTACCAAACCCTGTACTGTTTCCAAGCAACAAAAGAAAGCTTATCAAGCTGTTGCTGTGCAAATATAACCTAGCACCTTATTTTTGGGCACCTATAGCAAGAGTGGAAAACTTGCTTTCAACTTCTCTGTCCCCGCAGTCTCACAAAAAATTATTCTTTGTCTGATACAAAAGCCAGAGGGGGATCAGATGTGACAGCCCAGAGCTGTTGGCTCTGCAAGGCTATGGAACCTCTTGGGTAAGGAGGTGGTGTTTTCACAGAGCATGTCTCGGGAAGCAGTGGTACCTACAGGCTCTTGGAACTGCTGGTGAGGAACTGGGTACTCTGAGTTGCAAAAAACTGTTCTTTTCCTAAAACAAATGTTCACACTTACCATCGGGTGAGAACTGATCCCTGTCAAACATGGTGATACAGAGGACATCCTGATAGAGATCCTTAATGAAGAACTGGCAGTTGAAGTTCCACTTGGGGTTCAACGTGTCCTGCAGGGTCCTCGTAGTGTAGCTCTGAGAGCCCATGCTGATTTCACAATATGGGTTGCTCTTCCCTAAACACAGAACAAGCAGTGAAACACCCTGCAGTGCAGAAACTTCCCTCCCCATCTGGAGGCTGCCTAGACACATGTCAATGCTGCTGTCCAGAAGGTGTGGGTCAGACAACCCCTATATCCCAGAGCAGCACAGAGCTGGTTCTTCACTTGGTCCTCTGAAGGTAAATAATGGCTAATCCATTCAGAACCTGTAGCTGAAACCACAATGCTTCCCAAATCACCAAACTCCTCTCAGCAAACCTTTCCAAACGTTGCAGGAATACAACTGACTTGACACCATTTCCTTCACTTACCATTGGGCTTACAGGCCTTTAGTTCTGTTGCTTCAATAACATGCACCATCAAGCGTCCTATTCCTGAGGTCTTCTGTGAGCGAGCTGGGAAGGAAGAAGTCAGAAATGAACGGATTGGTTGCAACCATAAAAACTGGCAACAGATCTAAGAGGGAAGTGCTACACAGACGCTGTAGCATCCTCCAGAAAAGGCCCTGCCCTGTGTCCAGGTAGATGAGAGGGAGATACAGAACTCAGCAGATACCTTGATAAGCCTTTTCACGTTTCTTCTTCTCAGTTTCGATGTACTGCTCTGATGCTGCTTTGATCTTCTGGACCCAGGCAGTACTGCAAAGAGCAATCCCTATGGTCAGGGCATACCACAGGCAGGAAATTCTTCAGTTATTGGTGACTCTGCCCCAGTCTCTTTGCCATTTTTTCCCCCACACTGGGTTTCAGAGGCATCACAAATCAAGTTAGTTCAAGGACTAACGAGGTGAAGCTTTTGGATTTAATCTTATGCCACATTTCCACATTAGCTTAAATAAATGAAAGTGGAGCTGCTGTTTTATTAAAGACTGCTGGGTCACATTAAAGACTGACCAGGACTGTGTAAGAATCCAAAGGGATGCTGGACTTTGCAGCCCTTAACTATTCTATAGAACTAGAACATTGAGGAGCAGTAGATGTGACTGGATTCCACTGCAAGCGCTGCTGCACAAGCAGAACAAATCAGAGAAAACTTGTAATTCAAAGGACAGTCCAACAAGTTTATTTCCTGACCAAGAGACTAAACCCCGTTCTTGAACTCAAGAGCCCCCTGTGTCAGCTCACTGGAAACAGAGCCCACAGATCAACAAGTTGAGGCTCAGATCAGCATTTTCACTACTCACCGCTCATTGATGTTGTCAGTTCTAAGCGTGTAAACTCTGTCAATGTGTGATATGTGGAAAACTGGCTCATCACTTGAAGGGTCTGTGGGCAATTTCACTAGGACTTCATTAAGGAAAACAGGCTGGAAGAAAAGCAAACATCACTGTGGCAGCATCACCCCGACAATAAGCAGAAACTCTACAAGGATGGTTAAATATATTGTTTTACTGCAGGGAAAATGAGTTATAGGACACAGGATGAATAATCTGATCACCATGTAAAGGATTTGAGAAAAGACTGAGAGAAAAACTACTCTGGCAATACAGCCCATTCTGTCTTCCTAAATGAAGAGCTCTGTGACAGGGGCAGGACTGTGCAAGCAGAGCTGCAGTGTGGAGCTTGGAAATCCTGGGAATCAGTCAGCTCTCCTGTTGGAAAGCAGCCCTGATACTTAAAACTTAGCTCCCCAACTCCAGAATCTTCAGAACACTCACCATGTGGACACAGAGACTAAAGTTTTGCACCTTTGTTTCTAAAAAAAATAGGGGTATTTTCTTGTGGATGCAGGAGCTTATGCAAACTTAAGTCAAGGCTCCTACTCAAGTAGGAGTCAAGACATCCCACTCAGCTTCTCAGGCATGATGCTACTTCTGTCCTTTCAGCCCTAAGTGGACAGAAGTGTCCAGTGAACCAAGGCACAGAAGCCCATCCTTTTCCAGAGACTAAGCCAGTGGCATCTGTGCACGTTGGCTGCCAGTCCACACACGTATGACAGCAAACGGTCTGACGGGGCCAGGCCACTAATCCCAGCAGGAAGAACAGCATTCCTCATCAGAAGCCAGCCACGCTCTATCGACACGACCGCAGGGCACCTCTGTTCACTCACCATTTTGTACATTTTGAACTGGGAGTTGGATTTGGGGCTGAAGAGTTTATCGGATCCGGAAGATACAAACTGTTTGACCATGTAGGTGAGCAGAAGGAAGTCATTGAAAAGGAAGCCATACAGCTCCTTACTGCTCTTGGCCTTGTACAGCTTGCCACTGTGCAGGAGTTTCCGTGGCCCCAAGCAGTTCGTGAGGGAGTTGAACACAGGTTGCTAGGAGAGACCAAACCCATTAGCAACAGCGAGTTAATGCAGATGTCAGTTCCTGCTCCTTTTCACAGCCGAGATTGCTTAAGCTGCTCAAAATGCTTTCTGTTTTGTTTAATGAGTTTAGTTACAAATGAAGAGAAGGGAAACTGTTTTATGATCTGCCACAGTATCAGCACTACTCCCAGCTTAAAGTAGATTTCAGCTTTAGCAACAACACACAGAGGGGTCTGACTGGATGAAGGCATTTACCTCATGGCCACTTTTCTGTTGTCTAGAAACTGTTTAAGAAGAACCTGCAGAGCCTGCAGTCGGGTCACCTCTTTATGGGTGCACAATTAGGTGATGGAACTAGGACAGACCTTCTGGGCCTCTCAAGCCCTGATTTCTTATGCAGCCAGTGGTGAATTGTCACAACACCTCATTTTGAAGGCTGTCCTGAAAGGTACCCCACATAGCTTTCGAGGATCTGGCACTGAGGGCTTCTGTGCCCTTTCTGTGTGAAGGAAAACCCTGGGAAACACACACTAAGTGAAATTCTACATAGTTAACAACTGACTTAGCCCAGCAGCAGCACGAGCAGAACTTCAAAGATCAGAGTTATTTTGGTTCATTTAACGGTATAAATGGTATCAATTTTAAGCTGATAAATCACGATTTCTCCACTGCCAAAATGATGCAAAAATAAGGGCTCATCACATTATGGTTGTGCAGAGTATTTACCAGAAGCTCTGCCAAGAGCTCAGCAGTGCATCATGTTCCTGTTAACAGATGTGAGCAAGGGCTCCTGTTCCCCCCCCAGGCTGTTCTGAAATGACTGGGAAAAGTCTCCGCCGTACAGCGTATCAAGGCGGGTACCTCGGCAAGGCCTTCGCACTGGACGTGGGACTGTATCCATTCCAGCCTGTCCGAGTTCTCTTTCTCACGCACCCCTTCGTTAACCTGAGAGCACAGCTCCTCCGCACGCTCCAAGGCGAGCCTGAGGTTACTGTGATCGGGGTGATTTTCTGGAGTGTTCTCTAGAATCTGGTATGGATTAGAAAGAGGAGAAAACAAGATTAAAAAAATGAGGTAAGCACGGGTGTTCTCCACGCTCTCAAGAGAAATCCCCATAAAGGGACGAGGCTTTTTCTTGCTTTTGGTTTTGAGATCAAACTCAAAAGTATTCACCTACAAAACCTCGTTTAGGGTACTCACACTCTTGATGAGCAGCGGGTAGCGGGTTATTCTTTGCATGGGTTTCAGGAGGAAACTGGAGAGGGGCATTCCTTTGCAGCGATGGTCCACGGCGAGTTTCTACAGTGCAACCCAGAGATTTAACAGACACTGCATTACTCATGAAGAAACAGTTGTTTCACTCCACTGAAAACTGAAAACTGTTTGATCAGGTTCATTTTTCCAGGCATTCCAAGAAACCTTAGATTTTTCAGTAAGCAAACAATACTTGTATCTAGAACAGGCAGGAAAGCCGGCGCTGCCATCGTACCCAGACGCTTTGCCAGCATAAGCCACAGGATCATTGTTTGTGCAGAATCCTTACATTCAAAACCATTCCAGCTTTTAATTTGACATCACAGGCTCCACTCATGTTGAAAAAAACCCACAAAGCGATGAAAGAAACAAACACCTGATGTCAACAGTTTTGGCATTTCTCCTTGCACGGGCTCAAAGCCGCCGCATCAGCTGCAGTACAGCAGCAGTTCCTTATTTAATTCTGCAGGCTGCCTGCCCATGATGCCCATGGCACACCTCTGGCCCCGGCTGCAACCCCACTGTTCACACCCCACTGTGTGTCCCACTGAACTACAAGCATGTTCAGAACAACAGCTTTTTTTTATTTCAGCCCCGCAGACTCTTTAACACCTTCTGGCAGTGCGAGTTTCTGGGAAGGGGCAGACCCTGGGACCACAGCTATGTGGGGCAAGCATTATGCTGAAGTAATGAGCAATGGAATGGGAAATGGAGTTGTAAATAAGCTAGAGAAAGAGAATCACAGAATCACAGAATGTCAGGGGCTAGAACGGACTTCAAAAGATCATCCAGTCCAACCCCCCTGCCAGAGCAGGATCACCTAGAGTAGGTCAGACAGGAATGTGGCCAGGTGGGGTTTGAATGTCTCCAGAGGAGGAGACCCCACAACCTCTCTGGGCAGCCTGTTCACCCTCACCATGAAAAAGTTTCTCCTTACGTTTACATGGAACCTCCTGTGTTCCAGTTTGCACCCGTTGCCCCTTGTCCTATCACTGGATGTCACTGAGAAGAGCCTGGCTCCATCCTCCTGACACTCACCCTTTACAGATTTATAAACATTAATGAGGTCA
>JANIJG010021091.1:0-31401 GCA_024611175.1 Megaceryle torquata
GAACAACCTCTGAACTCCCTAAGCCTGTCCTCACAGGAGAGGTGCTCCAGACCCCTGATCATTTTTGTGGCCCTCCTCTGGACCCGCTCCATCAGGTCCATTTCCTTCCTGCATTGAGGGCTCCAGAACTGGATGCACTACTTCAGGTGAGGTCTCAGCAGAGGAGAGTAGAGTGACAGAATCACCTCTCTCAATCTGCTGGCCACGTGTCTTTTGATGCAGAGATCACATGAGACATGTGATGAGAAAGGCCATTTAAAAGATTATTTTTCAGCTGAATCATACAAATACACAGGTATCTTTTCTGTTTTTCAAGAGGCAGTGTGCAAATAACTAAAGGTATTTCAAAGGCATTTGAAATAAATAAAAATGACATGCCTAGGTTGAAAGCAGGTTTAAAGAATAGCAGCCTGAAATCTTTGGAAATCTAAGACATCTTCCTTCCACCCTTGTAAATGTGGGTGATTTTCATGAGCGTTCGGACTATACTTTGCTCCAACCTCTCTCTCAAATCATAATAATTTTGTTCAAAGACAACAACAGGAGAAGCTGCCTTCTTTCCAGAGGATGACATATAAAAGTAAACTTGCAACAGTGTTTGTTCTGTTTTCTTCATGCTAAATTACACAAGTCTGCAATGAAGATAGGAATCATTAAAACTCTGAGATAATCCCTTCTCATATCAAATTTCTGTACTGTATAGTTCCTAAGTGATTCAATGACAGGTGTTGAGGTTTACTTGTCAGGTTACTCAAGTCTCATCATCAGGAAATTTTTTACAGAAGTTTCATTTTCAATTCCTTAACCTAATCCTATTACTCCTTAATTTAATCCTGTTACAACCAGGATTGTTGCTGCTAGCCATGACCACACTTCAGCATTGAGTTAAAGAGTTACTTTAAAATATGGAAAGTCAAATCACTTTATTACAACTCACAGAGCAGCACAATTTCTAGGTGGGGTCTGTTCCAGGGGCTGGTTTTTCTCCAGCATGGAGACAATGGCACACTAATGCTACTTCATCTATGCCAGTTAATTGGTGTTCATCAATTAGGATTGTGTAAATAATTTTCCTGAGCACACAGGAGAGACTAGAGCTGGCACAGAACACCTACAATCACAGCTAGCAAAATAAAGTAAAATTGCTTCTTTGCACTCCTGGATATTTCAGAAATTTCCCATGGGCTCGTCTTAGCTCTGAGGTATGATCTTGGGGTAATAATTTTGATTAAAGCAAAGGAGGAAAAGAAAAGGGGACTCAGAATAGAAATATATCTCTGATCAAAACAATCCTTTCTTCAGCTTTACTTTGTGTTCTGTATGACTTGTTTCCAACTGCTATTGAAACAGAGTTTGGCTGCTTTTCAACAGCAAAGCATAAATATATATATTGTGTGTACATAGACACACACATGCATAAATATATATTGTGCATACAATATTAAAACTGAAAAACCAAGCATACAGAGGTATCAGAATGCCAGATTAATGCTTTTCCATGCTCATGTTGTGCATGTGTTGTGACTCAATCATAAATGACACAATCACATGCTACTGTCCTTAAGACCTCTGTTCATTTGGTGTTTATGTACCTCTGTGGTTCACAGAAGTGTGGGTTAACCCCTCACTCACAGAACTGTGATGAACTTGTAGCATCTTCTAGTCTGTTCATTACACAATACGGAGATAACAGAGAAAGCAAAGGGTTTGACCCAAGCTAATGCCCTGCAAAATTGCTTCAGGTGTGGGAGTAGCCAAGCCCCCTGCTCAGAAAGACCTGAAGCATTCTGCCTTAAGTTTTCAAATTCAGCCATGGACAGGATTTCCAGTTTGGAAAATTTCAGCTCAAATGATTAAACTGTAGTAAGGAAAAAGCTGTTTTACCAGGAAGTGACTAGACACTGGCACTGGAGCCAGAAGGCCTCTCTGCTATTTTTGTCTTTGTCACCAAGACCTCTGTCACTACAGACCTCTGAGCAGTGTCATGCCCTTGTTTCCTCAGTTGTTCTCTCTGTAAATGGTACAAGTAGGCAGCATTTCAACTTTACTCCTGACAAAAGACCTCATCTGTTGTACAGAGCCATGGTGTCTCCTTCTCAGTGTTCTGATTTTACTGCAAAGGACCCAGAATTCCACCTCAAGCCCTCCCCAGATTAGCTTTCCCTTGGCATCTCCTTATCTTTTAGGCTTTTTTAGGTTGGAACTGGATGATCTACCAAACACTTATTCAGAAAGCAATTCTCCCACCAAACCAAACATGGGAGGTTTATCATGGAATCACAGAATACTTTGGGTTAGAAGAGTCCTTTAAAGATCATCTGGTCCAAGCCCCCTGCCATGGGCAGGGACAGCTTTCACTAGATCAAGTTGCTTAAATCCCCATTCAGCCTCACCTTGAACACCTCCAATTAAGAACACCATGAACACCTTGTATAAGTTTTAATTAGAATTGTCTACTGTGGTGGAAGAGAGTTCAGTTTTGCTTGTCACCTGGAGATACTGAGAAGCATTTCAGGTCTGAGGAAGGGAACAGATATCTTTAGGGGGTCTGAAACTCTAATTGAATCCTAACCTTGTACAGCTGGATGGGAGGCCTGTTCATGGTTGGATGTGTTCCTCATGTCCTTGGACATACATTGATGGTGTTGATATGCAATTTGCTATGCACCTTTCTCAAAGGAACCACTTAATGTATCCTGTACATTGAGGCAGCAGTTACCATGTGCTTCAGAGCTTCAAGCTCTTCTCCAAAAGAGAGCTCCAAAAACTACTTTTTCATTTTAGAAGGAGCTGAGATTGCAAACCAGAAACCACAGATGACTGTATATTTGTGTTTCTAACACTTATGCTTTGATTGGGCCTGGAGGGGGAAGCTGAAATAGCCAAAACCTGGTTATTAAAGAGACATCCTTAGCTCCCATAAATCTTATCCCTTGTTGGAACAAGTCTATTGCCCCTAACGTGAGAAACAGCAGAACAACATCATCAGGAAGATGGCTTCCATTTTCTGCAGATCTGTTACCTAAAATCAGAACTGTCAAAAAAAGAGCATTATAGCCTTAAATTGGATTGATTACTGGGGAATCAGCATAACATTGGAGACATGAACTTCTGCTCCTTTAGTAGAATAAAACCCAACTCTGTAGTATTTGCTTATTCATCCCCGTTTACAGTCACTGCAGCAAACCAACCTGGAGGTCAGCAACGCAGAAAGCCTTTGTTTGCACAGTTTGTGTGCTCTTGGCCAGGAACAAAACACTTTTTATTCATGCACTGTAATAAAGCAGGGGATAAATTTCCTGTTGAGAAAAATGATAAGGACTTGAATGACATTGGCCGAGATTTGTTTTCCATTTAATTTCAACTAGCATAAAGCACTTTGGAGATTGCCACCAAACAAGTCTAATAGTTTTGCAGTAAATCCACTCTTAATTTATAGCCATGCTGATGGGAACCAAATCTACCTAAACATGTGTGTTCTCATCATAAAGTCAGTAACTCCAAAATTCAGTTATCTACTAAGGAAGACTGAATCCTGGGGACTGCAGGTCAAGCGCAAGCTCTCTTATTTTTGTGTTTTGGAGACTTCATGTTTAATTAACAATTGTGTATGACAGAGCTTTTCAGTGTAAACTGCTCTACCTGGATCAGGAGAGAAAAAAAATTACCTCATTTAACTCCGTTATGCAACAGCACAGATGATTCGCTGCAGTAATTTCTGAAGGTCTGTGGCATTTTGCAGTTGGCTGTAGCATATCTAACCATTGTGGCATTGCTAAGAAGACAAATGTCCTTACGGGCAAATGCAGTTAACAGCACGATGGGTTGCAAGACAGATGGATGAAGTGAGCATCTAGAAATGAGCAGCTGCTACAGTGACATGTGTCCCTTGACATAGCCTCACCGATCCAGGATGACTGTACCCTCTGCATGTTGAAGAAGCTCTAAATGGAGATGTCCCCACATCTCCACTTGTCTTGAAGCAAGCAGTGTACCTTTCTGAATCTCGTCTGTTAAATTTTTTAAGATCCCAATTGGATTTACATTAACTTGCAAAGAAATATATTTGCTCTGTTTCCAGCCTCATAAATACTTGACTGCTTTGTCAAAAGCTCTTAGTCCTGGTATAATCTATTCAAGCAAGAAGATCTGTGAAAACAATGGTCTACAAGCTGTTCCCATGATACAGAGCACTGTGGTTAAGTGGGTGCCAGTTGTACCTATGTGGAAATGCATCAATGTCTATGTGGTCTCAATACATCACAAGTGCACTGTGTAATCCAAGGTGAAGTAGTTTGGACTTCATCAGGATCTCACAGAAACTTTGGAAGCCATTAAAAACTGTCTCCCTGGCAGTTGTCAGCCTTTTCCATAATAACTTTTAAGTAAAATCACAGTGACTTTTATAAACTTGTTTATGACCTTGTGCCAGCTTCTCCAGTACATCTGCCTCCTTCAGGATCTTTGCTAGACAGGTGTACTGGGTCTGACTGAGATGGAATTAACTTCCTAACAGCTCATATGGAGTTATGCTTTGGATCTGTGGCTGAAAAGTTGTTGATAGTGCACCAGTAGTTTGGCTCTTGTTGAACAGAGCTTGCACAGTATCAAAGCTTTCTCTCTTTCCTGCTCTGCCCACCCCACCCAGCAAGTAGGCAGTGGTTGGGAAAGGGACTGGGAGGACACCCAGACAGGACAGCCGACCCAAACCAGCCAAAGGGATATTCCATACCATATGACATCCTGCTCAACAATAAAACCTGAGGGAAAGGGTGAGGAAGGGGGCATGTTTGTGGTTACAGCATTTGTCCTCCCAAGCAAGTATGATGAATGCTGAGGTCCTCCTTGACAAGTAGTGGCTAAACACCTGCCCACCAATGGGAAGTAGTGAATTAATTCCCTCTTTTTTTTTTTTTTTGCTTTGCCTGTGCATGCAGCTTTCGCTCTCTGCATTGAACTGTCATTACCTTAAACCATAAGTCTCCTCAACTTCCTTCTGTTTTCTCCCCATCCCATGAGGGAAGGGAGTGAGTGAACAACTGCATAGGTGTCTGGCTGTTAGCCAGGGTCAACACACAACGGTCTTTTTCAAGCACAGCATGGGGCTTGAGATAACAGTTTTGATTTGAGCGTGCTATAAGCAGTTGTTAACTGGCAGGGTGCTGTGCTGGTCACAGAGCTTGCTCTACAGTATATGAGAGTCCAGGGCTTGTCAGTGGCTGCTTCTGCTGCTAACTCTGGTGCTTATCACTTTACTCCACTGTGTCTGGACACATTTTGATAAAAACAATGGCCATGCGCCAGGGCTGACATACAGACCTGGCACTGATGGTGTTCCTCTGCTGTGTGAGCTACCTTGTGGAGAGCATGAGTGATTACACCTCCCTCTGCTCCACTGAGATGGACGTGTCCAGCTCCACTGCATGGACTCCCAAGTTTCTTGTACATCGCTACCTATGCTGTTAAATCGTATTATATAACATCACTGGCTTGCTGTTGGGTGTGTGGAACACAGCTTGGTCCTAGCATAAGAGTAAACAACTTGTTGGTGAGGTGACAAAGACATGCGCCCCAAGATGGTCAGTTTGTGGTGGCAAGGTTTGTGGGAGGATTTGGGCAGGTGTCTAGGGCAGTTATCACCTCCGACAGCTTGCAACTTTACACCTGAACAGGCACATAAGCCTCCTGAATTGGCACACCACTTGAAGGAAGGGTGTCTTGCCTAATCCAGTGAGACATGGCAACTTCTAGCATTGTTCTGGGGCTTGGCCTGTGACTATTGAGCATCTGTCCAGCACCATCAGAAGAAGCAAGATGAGAAAATGACAAAGTCACCAAGGAGGGGAAAATCACTCAGGCCCTAAACCCTGAGGTTTTAAAGGAGTTGCAAGATCTATGGAAAAATCATGGCCACAAGCCAGGTGAATGGATTGCTGCCTGGTTGTTCCAATGCTGGGATACTGTCCACTGTAAGAAGTCAGATAGCAGGCAAGCCTGGCAGCTAGGATCTCTAATTAGGGACACTGGGATTGACAAACTGATCCAAAAGGGAACTGGAACCCACAGGCTTTGGACATGTTTTCTGTTGACTATGAAAAACACTTGCCCTCTCAAGGATGATCTGCTATGCTGCCTGAGCAAGTGGACCACCACTGAGGAAAGTATCCAGCGTCTGAGGGAACTAGAGATGGTGGGACTGTACCCAGACCACATGGCAGAAGGTGGTGTGTAACTCACCAGTGTGTTGGAAGCAGAAAGCACAAACAGTTGAAACTCATCACTGCTGATAAGCATCTAGTGTCTAGAGCAGACACTGGGGCTGGGTGGAGATCTGGTGGTCAGTGTTGTGATGACAGGGAATGTGGAGTGAGAACAGGTGCAGTCCTGGCCTTTCCATTGTCTCATTTACTGCAGCAGTTAACTGTGTCTGGCAGAAGACAGTAAGACAATTGCCTGTTTCCAGCAGAAGATACCAAGGCTAAAAAGCCCACCAAGGAACATTTGTCCAGCTGATGAGCCCACTTAATGATCTTCCTACAGTCCCTTCCCCACACTTTACACATTAATAAAAAACTGAAGTATAAATGATAACCTTATTTTGGACCTATTCTGCAGGATGAGAATTCAACACCAAATCCTAAAGACAGATTGACAGGTTTGTCCTCCTCACCCATCTCAGAAGGGATGCCTTTTGGTAAGATTTGCACCTCGTGGTTTAAACCACCTTGTGGTTTAGAGCTATACAGCGATTCCTGCAGCTTAGTGCATTTACCACTGTCACTCTTAAAGAATCTGTGTAAGTTGCAAGTGTAAATAAACTGTGTTATTTGTGCATCCAACCGTTTCTTGAGAATGCAACCAGACCTACAGTATAATAGGCTGTTTGTGCAGCTGGTGTTGGACCTATAATCACAGGAAAACTGTGCTATTCTCCCATCTGACTGCCCCCTTTGAAGGGAACCAGACCTACAGCAAACAGGCTGTTAGCGTGTCTCTGGTGTTGGACCTATAGCAACACATCTTAATTGGTATAGCTATGAAAAGATAAGTCCAGCGGCCCCTAGCCCCTCTAACCTCTGAGGACTGGCTAGAACACAAGGGGATTCACCTCTTACTAAATTTACCATTCATGCAACACCAGTGTCATATGCCAACACCCTGGTGCTGATGTGTTGGCTGGACCCTGAACCACTAGCGGTGGCGTGATTCTTTCAATGGCTACAGAGAATCAAAGAGAACCTCCCCTCCACGCCCCCACCATGGGCCTGTGTCTCAGCTGTCAGGGACGCCCCATGGAGTGAGCTTCACCCTGCCAGAGGGAAAGGGGGACCAAGGTGCATGTGCTATCTGTGGTTCCTCCTGCATAACTAAGAGGAGAACAAGAAGTGGCACAATGTGCTAACTTCAAACCTAGAAGCCCACATACATGAACTGCAAGGAAGACCACTAGTAAGAAGCACCCATTCAAGAAGGCTGACGCTCCAGTTGCCACCAAAATAGTGGAAGGCAACCAGCAATGCCACAGACACAGAAGAGCTGAGAACACTTCTTTTGGCCTTGGTGAAGGAAATTCTGGTTTCAGACCACAGGACACATATAGTGATTATTCCAAATAAGAATAGAGGATCCCTGTTTCTGGCCAGGCAGAGGAAAGGGACAACCAGATGTACTAGATAGTATGTTTTCAATAGCCTGGCACATGGGATCCACAGGAGTAGAAGGTCCTGTGTGAGTAACCTGATCTACTATGACAAGATGACAGTCTCAGTGGATGAGGGAAAGGCTGTGTATGTTGGACTTCAGTAAAGCTTTTGACACTGTTTCCCACAGCATTCTTCTGGAGAAACTGACTTCTCATGGCCTGGATGGTTGTACACTTTGCTGGATTAAAAAAAAAGGGTGGATCGTCAGGCGTGAAGAGTGGGGGTGAAAGGAGTTACATTCAGTTGGCAGCCAGTCACAAGTGGTGTTCCCCAGAGCTCAGTATTGGGGTCTGTTCTTTTTATTTATCAATGATCTGGATGAGGGGATTGAGGGAATGTTCATTAAGTTTGTAGATGACACAAAGTTGGGCAGGCATGTCAATCTGCTTAAAGGTAAGGAGGCTCAGCAGAGGTGTCTGAGCCAAGGCCAATTTTATGAGGTTGCATCTTGCACAAGGTCAAGTGGCAGGTCTTGCACCTGGTTCACAACAACCCCGTGAAATGCTGCAGGCTTGGGGCAGAGTAGCTGGAAAGATTTTTGGCAGTAAAGGACTTGGGGGTGTTGGTCAACAACAACCTGAACACGAGCCAGCAGTGTGCCCAGGCAGCCAAGAAGGCCAACAGCATCCTGGGTTTTACCAGCACTCGTGTGGCCAGCAAAATTAGAGGACCGATTTTTCCTCTGCACTCAGCACTGGTGAGGCCACACCTCAAATACTGGGTTCAGTTTTGGACCATGTGAAAGAAAGACAACGAAGGTGGTGAAGAGTCTTGAGAAGAAGTCTTATGAGGAGTGGTTGAAGGAACTAGGGTAGTTTAGTCTGAGGGAGGCTCAGGGGAGACCTTATTCCTTTCTACAACTACTTTAAAGGAGGTTGCAGCAAGGTGTGGGTCAGTCTGTTCTTCCCTGTACCAAGTGATAGGACAAGAGGAAATGGTCTCAGGTTGTATCAGGGGATGTTTAGGTTGGATATTAGGAAAACTTTTTTCACCAAAAGGGTTGTCAAGCATTGGAACAGGCTGCCCAGGGAAGTGATAGAGTCACCATCCCTGCATGCATTTAAGTGATGTAGAGATGTGATGCTTGGGCACACGGATTAGTGGTGACCTGGTAGTGCTGAGTTAACAGTTAGACTTGATGATCTTAAAATGACTTCCAACCAAAATGGTTCTGTGAAGGCTTTGGTGAACAGTGATGTACAGTGTATCTTAATGCTGTCAGAGTACAAGGAAACAGAACCCACCTGGATTTCTGGAGTGATCTAGGCTGGGAATGTAAGGGTTTGTTATTTGAACATTGGGACATCTAGGGAGACAAGGGAACATACAGATGAGCTCATGATTGAGCAGTGGACCTGACCACTGAAGCTATCACACAGATGGTAGATGGCAGAGCTATGGAGGGCAGAGACAAGATAATTCAGAAAGATAGGTAAGAGGAGCATGAGGCAACCCAGTACAGAAGTCTTCTTTCCCTAACTGATCTCCATATGAGAATTTTATTGCCTTCAGACACATGGAGAATCTACATATTGAGATTTCACAGTGGTGAGATGCTGACACAGGATTTTAACTTCTCAGTACTATAGGTTTACAAAGAACAAGCACTAGCTTCTGCTGATACAAGTCAGCATGGCTCCATTGACTACAGCAACCTCATTGACTTAGACAAGACTTAATCAGATACATCTGTGATCACTCATTTTATTTCAGTATCCTTTTACTTTCTCACTGGGGCCTCAAACAGTGTTATTCAAGACACTGACAAGGACAAAAGTCAGCAGTGTCATTAATGTCAACCATAGCTTCAAAGTCTATCTTTCTACTGTCCATACTCCATCTAAACTAAATTTGATAAGATTTATCTAAGTCTGAGGTAACTAAATTCATTATGCAGAGCACTGACCTGTCCTACCACAGGCTCCTGTTCCCCACCCTGCATGTTTATTTCAAAGATAATCTAATTTGATGCAAAAGTGCTTACCTAGCTGGAAAGCAGACAGTAAGTACAGCAGAAGGATGAATGCTTTTCAGAAAGCACTGAGTGGAATGCACCAGCCCTTTCCTCTGGGTTTTCTGTAAAGAGATGAAACAACTCTGGATTGCTGCTGGGTAACAACATCCTGCATGTAAGTCACCTTTGGGGAAAAAAAAAAAAAAAAAGCAAACTTCTGACAGATATTTGCTAGAGAAATGCCGAAGCGCAGCAGCTGGCTGAGTAGCTAGCAGTGGTACAGCCAGCCTTTGTCACACAGAAGACAGCCAGAGTACAACACTTTGACCTGAGTAGTGATGGGGAAGAGAGACTTACACTGAATAGCCTTGTGTTCCTAAACATATACAATCCCAACCAGCACTGAAATGATTAGAGGACAATACTGGGATTAATAGCAAGTGCATTTTGAAACACCAGCTGTCTTCTGTCCTGCTCCAGGCTGTTCAACCTCATCCATCTTTGCCTCCCAAGCTGTAGCTTGCACTTTGGCTTTGTCTCAGCAGTTTGGTGAGGGAGGCATCAGAGACAGTTCTGCTTGCCATGGCACAACCCCCAGCAATACTACTCTCTTACCCCATGAGGTGTAGAACAGGGTTGGGAGGGAGGGGCAAGCAGCTGTACATTGGGGCAGGGATGATAGAGAGATGGTCTCAATATCAGGTAAAGGATGAGCTGGGAGAGAATGAGGGACCTGTGCTGCTCTCAAAACATCTGGACGCATTGTATCAATGTAACAATGGCAAATTTTGCAGGGTGAGACTCAGCAGAGATTTTATCATGTATGAAAGCCACCTTCTCCCAAAGTCCCTATCTGGCCCCTTCCACCCAAGGCTCAGCGGTGCTGCAACACTTGGTGGTGGCATGATGCTCCCTTTTTCCAGTTTCAGGACTGAGGTGGAGTCCTGAAGGACTGAAGGAGACAGGTATCACATACCACTGCTACTACAGTTCCCTGTCTCCTTGACTATCCCTTTCCATGCTGGTTTGCTAAGCAGCAGGACTGTTATAAAACTACCTAAATATCCAGAAAAAGCTCCAGAGAAGCATGGTGAGCACCATGTTAAGATAATACTGGAACAATCTTTTAGCAGAGAACATGATGCTTCCAGACTTCAAAAAAAGCTGTGTGACCAGTATCTGACCACCAGAGACTGACAAGAGGCTGACAGCAGAGAATGGACTAACAAGGAATGGATTCTGCCTGAGTATCCATGGCAATAAAATCCACACAAGGCCCCTGACCATCAGCCCTGGCTTTGACAGTACAACTTCTGGTGTGTAAACAATCACTTGAACACTTTTACCACTTTAAATTCCTCATTCTCTTGCACTCTGTTCCATTTGTAGAGATTAAATAGTAACTTGCTTTGCTGTAGCTGTTGTTCGTACTCTGACAGTAGTCAGACCCCGGAAGAGGTTTGCAAGGGCTGAATTCAGGTCCATGTGTTCACTCACACGGCCAATAGAGAGGTTGTCATAGCCCAGTCCTCTTCTCAAGGTGGGAGACTGTGGCAGGTGCATCTGCCCCGACAACAGTAGAAACTTCTCAACAGTTGAACCATGTGTGTTTGCACAGTGACAGCGCTCGCATACACAATTTGGTTCAGTGACTATGGTCACACACACACCTCAGTCAAGGAATAAAAGAGGCAAGGCCCTCAGTCAATGAAACGCTTCAGCCAGGGAAAATTTCTAGACCATTAGCCATACATGACCACAAGTCAGATTGGACTAGGGTATGAAAAGAGACACGCCAGAGAGCAAATTTGAGTTGGTCCTCCTCAGAAGAAGTGGGTCTGGAGTCAGGGACTCTCCCCTTGGATCAGGACGCTGCATATGGAAACTTCCCAGGACTGAGAGCACTCATCTTACAGGTGAGTGACTGTCCATTCTGAGTCATCACTTCAAGCTTAGGATACTAACTTGGGTGTGTAGCAATTAATTTCACTTGGCATCATGAACCGGTGGTTTATTGATGTCGCAGTGTTAAGCAATTTTGATTAAGAACAGATTTAATTTCTAGTTTATCACTAGTTAAGCAGTTTTGGTTAGAATAAATTTCCTTCAAGTTTGTCACCTACCTGATTTGACTTTGCATGCCTCTGTGACAGAGACTCAGAAATATTCAGAAATGAGAGAGAAGAAACAAAGTGCATTTGGTACTCAACACCTCTGAAAATCCAGCAGCAGCTTAGGTTTCTAAATGCAGGTCAGAGGATACCGAGCTTTGAAAACCCTTGGTTCACCTAAACTCAAGAAAGGAACTTGCCAGTGATGCAGTGGGAAAATAACCCCAAGCTGGGAAAGATCTCAAAGAAAACAGGGAGAAAAAAGGGGTATGGGTGCTCACTGTTTGCAGAAGGAGTGGACACAAGACAGATGGTCCTTGCTGGCCCCACACACTAGCCAATGACTAGATAGCACCACTGTCAACAGTACTAAAAATGTGATCTGTATCCTGAAGCCAAGGGAGAAAACATCACATTAAGGATGCTAGATAGTGAAAAATAGATAAGTGTATGAAAGCCAGGGGAGAAGTTAAAAAATTTTCTTGTCGCATTAGTTTCCCTCTTCCCAACCACCTCATGAGTTTCAATGTTTTTCTGTCTATTCCTTCTCTTTAAATTGGAGAGATATGGATTAGATGGGTGATCAGTCCATAACAAATTGGTTGGGTGGTCACATCCAGCAGGTAGTGGTCAATGGCTTGATGTCCAGATGGAGACAAGTGGTTTCCCTCAGGGGTCCACACTGGGACCAGGGCTGTTTAATATCTTCATCAATAACACAGACAGCAGGATCAAGTGCACTCTTGACAACTTTGCAGATGTCACCAAACTGAGCAGTGCAGTGGACATGCCAGAGGGGCAGGATGCCATCCGCAGGGACCTGGACAAGCTTGAGAAATGGGCCCACGGAAACCTCATGAGGTTTAATAATGCCAAGTGCAAGGTCCTAAACATGGGCCAGGGCAATCATCAGTATCAATACAGGCTGGAGAATGATGTGATTGAAAGCAGCCCTCCAGAGAAGGACATGAGGGTAATGGTGGATGAAAAGCTGGACATGAGCTGGCAATGTGAGCTGACAGCCCAGAAGGCCAAAACATATCCTGGGCTGCATCAAAAGAAATGTGGCCAGCAGACTGAGAGAGGTGATTCTGCTGTTCTACTCCACTCTGGTCAGACCTCACCTGGAGTACTGTGTCCAGCTATGGAGTCCTCAGTACAAGAAGGACGTGAACCTGTTGGGGTGGGCCCACAAAATGATCTGAGGACTGGAAAACCTCTGCTGTGAAGAAAGGCTGAGATTGCTAGGTGTTCAGCCTGGAGAAGGCTCCAAGAAGACCTAATTGCAGCCTTTCAGTACTTAAAGGGGGCCTATAAGAAAGACGGGGACAGTCTTTTTAGAAGGGTCTGTTGTGACAGGACAAGGGGTTTAAACTAAAAGAGGGGAGATCCAGATTAGGTATAAGGAAGAAATTGTTTACATTGAAGATGTTGAAACATTGGCACAAGTTGTGCAGAGCGGTGGTAGATGCCTCATACCTGTAAATATTCAAGGTCAGGTTGGCTGGGGCTCTGAACAACCTGTTCTAGGTGAAGATGTCCCTGCTCACTGCAGGGGTCGTAGACCAGATGACCTTGAAAGGTCCCTCCCAATCCAAACCATTCTATTATTCCATCAGGGGTCCACACCTTCTTGCCCTCCTTATTTTCATCGACTGAGAGGAGTGCTTTCTACTTGACAGCATCTTTGCAGAGTATGGCGGTGTGGCGTAACGGCACAGCTTGCTGGCCAAGCTTGCTGTGAGACAGAAATACAGCTAATTTAGTGTGCTTTGTGAGAAAGGTTGAGATGTTTACAACCATGAGATTCTCGTGCTATCTCTGGGGCTAGAGACCTACCAAGCTGGCAGCCAAAGTGCTGAAGGAGGGAGTCTTCTGAAGATAAGATGGTCCTGTTTCGGCTAAACCAACAGGCACAAACAAATCTTGAAAGCCAGAGAGTCTGAACAGAGACCTTTACCAAATTAACAGCAAAATTAATATTAAAGTTTACACCCCTGAGTATGATAATAAGCCTAAAGGAGTGCATGCTAAACATACATGACTATGTTACTCAACTCTCCACCCAAATTATACTAAACGTCACCAAGAAGGCAGGGACAGACAGAATTAGCATCTAAAAATCACAAAGGGAATACACCTTTTGTGGGGGAAAAGACTGAAAAGCCCAGCAGAGCCTGTTGGCCAGGTGTGCTCCTCTTCCACCACCCAAGACAGGGACACCTTCTTGGTAAGAACTGGGCCTTCGATAGTAGGTTTATCTTTTATTTCTATTACCTATCAGCTCTATAACTCAGGCCTGTGCCTCTGACTGCGTCAGATGTTACCTGGGAATTCTTTACTTGAGCTCAATGATCCTTTTGCAGTCTGCATTTATCAATGGCAATTCCCAACCTCTCTGTCACGTTAATAAATCAAACCTACCTGTTTAACTTTTAAACTGTCTTAGCATAAGTCCTTAACTGGACTCTGAAACAGCTACCATTTCAGCAGGAGCCCCACAGCTGGGCTTTGAGATAGACACAAGTGTGTCAGTTGAAAGCCCCTCAGACAGGGCTCTGAGACGGAACTCTCAGATGTACCTTAGACTTTGCAAAACTGCTCAGAGAAACCCTCGGTCTCTGGCAGGCAAACATCTCGCTCCTACCCTTAACACAACAGGCAGCAGAAAGTCATTGCTGCTGCAGGCCCTCATCCAGACAGACAATAAATATAGAGACATATTTCTTGTGTGCATGCAGAAGATGTAGGATGGCGGCCAGAGAGTGTAGGAATAGCTGCCCTCCACCGATTTTGTGTAAATGACAACAAAGGGTGAGCTGAGCACGGTCCCATCACCAGCCCCTGTCTGGCTGTAGGCTGCTGCCCTCCTCCGGCAAACTGGAGCCCTTATTTCCAGAGCAGCTCCCTGTGTTACCAAAATGAACTGAGCTCAGTTGCTGGTACCGGCTGCCACAAATTACAGCTTCCAAACACCCAGTTTGCCGGCTCACTGCCTGTGTGAAGTAGAAAATCAGCACCCTGGGGCACTCAGCCTTTCTGTCCTGCGAGGGAAGCCTTTGTGGTTGGAAAGGACTGCGTGCCGCTCAAGGAGCAAGTGCCATCCTGCTCCTGTGTGTGACATTGTCAATGCTGAATAATGATGTCCCTGTAGAGAAGGTGCAGATCCGGGGCTCTTCTCCCTTAGTGACAGCTTTTAGTTGTTATTGTTGGGGTTTTTTTCTAATGTCTGTGTCTTGGCAATGCAAGAATTGTTGACTTGGAAGCTCAGAGCTTTAAATAAGGCAAGGCTTGTTGGGAGTATTTCTGCTGAATCCTACATCTGTTACTATGGCAGGACTGTGAAGTCAAACCTCACCACAGGTATCAGGCACTTGCTTTCCAGCAAGCACCATTCCAGGGAGTTCTTTGCTGCTTTCCTTCTTTATCACCCCAGTTAGGACAACTGCCACTGGTAGCAGTGCTTCTTCCCCCAGATACCCTGTACACACCTTACTTCCACCGTTGTTCTCATCCCAGAAGTCCTCTGAATGAAAGTTATGCCCTGGAAGAGGAAATGCCTCTGAATGGATTAAGATTCCCCCAAATGGCTCTTACAAACAGAAGGGAACAAGGCAGGACTGAAGCTCCTCATAAGCAAGTCCACTGAAGCAACAGCCTGTTCCACCAAATGGAGATGAGTGGTGCAATCAAGGCTGAAACCAACCTGGCAGCAGAAGGAACTTCCGAGTAACTAAAAATCAAGAGAGTTTTATTACCAAGGAGACTTTTCTGCTCTGAAAGCCTGGAGTTTTATGTGCTCAGCTTAAAGCATTTCATTGTGCTAGCTGTGAGAAAAACAGGTATCTGGGAAGAACACAGGGGTCCAGGTTCAGACCACCTGCTGCTGGTGACTGCTGCTTCAGACCAGCTACTGGTGACTGCTGCTTCAGACCAGCTATTGGTGACTGCTGGAAAATGCAACTTTTTTACTCACAGATGTCTTATGTCTCTCAAACTCTGTTATTTCAGGTAGAAATCTACTATTTCAGTTAGAAGCCTGTCTTACTCAAACTTTGGTTTAAGCACACTCTGTGGAATATTTAAAGTGATGGGCACGCCTTTCTGGATTCCCATGTACACCTCAAGGACGCTCCATCAGGCTGACAAGGCACACAAGGCTGCCCAGCTGCTGCTCCAGAACATAGCACAGATTGAGCCACCACACCTTCATGAATTGTTTCAGCCAAATCCATTATGACAGACCTCCCCAGGGTGTGCATACTGTCCAGCAGCAAAGGGAGGTGTCCATTGCTTTAGTTTGCAGTGCAATATTTGGGATGTTTTTCCATTTCAGCGTTGGGTCACGGCGCTGTTTTTCTCCAAGCCCCTGGACCAGACCTCTGACACAGACTTCACTCTGGACATCCCTTGCTTGTACTTTTTTCAAGTAGGAACGGTCTGCAAATTATTTTTTTTTTACCTATCTTCTCCACCTGCTGTATCCTGTGGGTGTTTTAACTCTGCTTGATCATATTGGCTCTCAACTGGCATCAACACCTTTTCCACAAGCTGTAACCCCAAAGACCAGACCACTTGCTGTCGTCACTGGCCTAAAATCGCAACTAACCCAGACAGATTTACTACAGCTGATTTCATAGAATGCTTTGGGTTGGAAGGGACCTTTAAAGTTCATCTAGTCTAACATCCCTGCAACGAGCATGGACATCTGCAACTAGAGCAGGTTGCCCAGAGCCCTGTCCAAACTGGCCTAGAATGTTTGTAGTGATGGGGTTTCTACTACCACATTTCTGGGCAACCTGGGCCACTGTTTCAACGCCCTCAATGTAAATGATTTCTTCCTTATATCTTATCTAGACTAAACCTCCCCTCTTTTAGTTTAAAGCCATTACCCCTTGTCCTTTTGCAACAGGCCCTGATAAATAGATTGTCCCCATCTTTCTGACAGGCCCTTTTAAAGTTCTGAAAGGCCACAAGAAGGTGTCCCCAGAGCCTTCTCTCCTCCATGCTGAACATCCCCACCTCTCAGCCTGGCCTCACAGCAGAGGGGTTCCAGCCCTCAGATCATTGCTGTGGCCACCTCCGGGCCCGAGATTTGCTACCAATCAGCCTCTTGCACATCACCAGGCTTTAGCCAAGCCTTTAGGAACGCAGCCAAGTTGGTGACAGCAACTGGAGCTGATACGCAAGTAGGTATTACCGGAGCCCCTCAACGACAGGTAACGTCGCAACAGAGGTCCCTGCGTGTGCATACGGACGCGCAGCAGTCGCTATTGCTCCTCCCCTCCGCACGGAGGCGCAGCGCTGCCGCCACCCTCCAGCCGCCACCCTTTCCTGCGGTCTAGAAATACAATACCCAGCATGCCCCGCAGAGCTCAAGCGGAAACGTGTGTCGCTGGCTCTTGCGCAGTGGGGAAGGCGGGTGTTGGCTGGCGGCGCGCGCCGGAAGTGGCGGGCTCGTGCCGTGATGAGGGGTGCCGCCGCCGCTACGCTCCTCGCCTGGGGCGGCGGTTCCCGCTCGGGCCCGCTTCGGCTCCCGCTCCGCGCCCTGCTGGCTCCGCTTCCCCGGAGAGGTGAGAGGCGCCGGAACGGCGTGCTCAGGGCCATCGGAGCTGCGTGCAAGACAGGCGGGCGGCCCCCAGCCCCTCTGGGGGCCGAGAGGACACCAAGCTGCCCGCTGTGGTAGCGGGCAACCGCGGCCTTGAGGCTTTACGGGTTGCTCTGGATGCCCCGCTGGGCGTTTGATGGGCTGGGCTCGTTGCCTGAGAGCCATCGCGGGGGCCTGACCCTCAGGCGCTGTGCGAAGGAACAGAAAACATCTCCTTTGGAGCTGTAACAAGCCTGAGGCAAGGAGTTACACGGGCAAGAGCAGTCTGTTGAGTATTACAGGGATTGACAGAATGCTTGAGATGGGAGGAGCAACGGGAGTTAGTCAAGGGATGCAGAAAGGCATCACAAAATGGCCCTGATACGGTCTGAAAACACCAGCAAGCTTTGAAGACAGCTTTGGGCTGAGAGGGAGTCATGCATTTTGTCAGTACAGGAGAGAAGCAATGGGGAAAAGAGCAGCATCTCTAGGCAGCCAAAAGCTCCATTCTGTAATAATAGCGTTTCTGAACTAACGTGTCTACAATATAAATGTTCAGTCAAATGAAAAAGAAATCCACTTAACACATTTAGAGGACAGAGAGTTGTATGTTTAAAAGCTGTTATGGCTTAGTGGGGGAAAAAAAAAAAAACAAACAACAAAAAACAACAGTTTATTCCACAGTAAACTTTAGAGCTATTTTAAATTATTCGTACACAGTATTCAATGTTCATGCACTTAAACACAAATCTTTCCTTTGTCTCTTAAATCTTTTTTAGACTTTGGTTTGGATACTACAGCTGGCTTAGCTATAGGCACTTTCTTTAGAATAGATGCAAGGTAGCATGTAACCTGATTTATCTAGTAGTAACATAGTATAACTTCCCCGTTTAAATGATATAAAGCTTTTGAGTAAAGATCGAGATAAGATACAGGACAACATGTTGGTGAATGCAGAGAGACAGCCGTGTAAAAAGTTTCAAATAAACATGGAATTAGAAGTAATGGGGCTTTTTGGATAACAAATCTGTTAGAACGGAATTTGTAATATGCAAGGACCCACGAAGATAACAAGAAGGGAAAATACACTTGAAATAAAGCAGAAGTGAAACATCTTATGGGAAGGCATTCACGTAATACTTAGAATGATTCTTTAAATGATACCTGTCTCTGAGGTGTTAGGTGCAAACATCGTATCACTTTGTTTCTTAGTTCCTTTCCTGTTGAATCAACAAATTAATTCTGAACATTGGCATTACTTCCTTAAAAAGATCAGAAGCTTTATCTTCACACTCGGCAGCCTTCTTGCAGGAAAGGGTAGCGACAGAAGACAGTGTAAAAAGAATGAGATTGAGGGGCTGATAAAAACCAAACGAAAGATGTTAGCTGTAACCAGTAGAAACTGGCAATGTGCTAGAACTGCTGATGTTTTCTAAGTAAGAAAATTACTTAAGTGATGTTTCTCAAATACTATAAAACAACTGGTTGTGGTATTTTTATTTTTGTTGTATGTTTATTTTGCTTCTCTGTTGCACAGCATCCTAGTTACACGATGCACTTAAGATCAATATATGAGTGTCCCAGTTGGCATAGATTTCTTATGGAAAGGGGATTGATGGTTTCTTACGTCCACTGTAACCCAGCGATCAAAAGCACACAGCTTTTTATTGCAACATCTGTGCAGCTTTGCTGTGATGAAAGAAATTAAAATTAGTGTATTGCATGATAAACCAGTCAGGTTAAATTTAAGGCACATGTTGTTTGTTACTTTCAGGTTTTGCTGCCACGGTCATTAGGAAGTCATATGATGTTAGAAGAGTTGAAATCACTCCCCTGGAGCAGAGGAAGGTAACTTTTGATACCCATGCTTTAGTGCAGGATCTGGAAGCCCATGGTAAGTGATATCTGATAAATAATTCCAAGGAAAACTTTTAGATTAAATACTCTGACTTTTGAGTGCTATCAATTTTTCCCAAATTACCAGTACTTACTTGGTATTATAAAATGTTTTGGCAGCCTCTTGAGGAGGCTGGTAAAGGAGAGGCATCTGATGCTGCTTGATACCCCTGTAACTATACAAATACCTATCACATTAGATTACCTTATTTGTAGCTGTAGGTAAGTTTTTGTAGTGTCTTCCAGCCAAGGAACATAATATAGTTAACAAATGTAAAGTAACAATAACAGTTAAAGAACCCTTTCCTAGCAAAAGTGACGCTTTGTTAGAAGTTCTTCTGCTAGCCTGCTAATAGTAACAAGTTTTTTTCTAACTAGAAATATTTGCAGTAGCATAGTGCTGTCATACACTCTTAATATCTCCACTTTTACTTTGTGAGTGTGGCTGTCTGAAGTCTGATGAAAGGTCCTTCTAGCCCTGGGTTCTATCTCCTGGCAGCAGCTGCGAGACAGTGCATGCAGAAGAGTGTCAAAATGGGGCAGATGTGTGTGACACATTTTGCCTCCGGTTGTTTTCACCATGGAATTATTTTAGGTCAGAATTGAGCTTTATTAACCTTCAGTGGAATTATTTTCACAACCTTGTTCAGTCCCTGAATCACTGTAAACTGTTTAGTATCCAAAACATCTTTTCTCGTGGCATTTCAGATGTCCACCCCTTTTCTTTGTGCAGAACCAAACTTCGACAAGGTTAATTTGATGCTCACCTCAGCTCTTTTGTGGGAAGAGGGAATGACTGATCTCTCAAGTCACTCATGATTGTGTAACTTCTGCCATATTCCCCTATTATTCTTTTCCCAACAGAAGAATCCCGGCCTGTTACATTTTTCCTTAAGCAGTAGCTTTTCCATGCTTTTGATCATTCATGATGCCTGTCTGCAAATCTCTTCCACTCCTCTTGCATCCCGTTTCAAAGAGGAGGGAACAGAGTTGCTGATGTTACTTGACAACTAAAAGTCCTGTGGATTTGAACAGTGACCTAGTGTTGTGTCTATTTTGTTCTCTGCTCCTTTTCTTAGTAATTCCTAAGGGTGTGGCTTGCTTTATTGATCCCTACTAAGCATTGAGTTGGTATCTCCATCAGTCTAGCAACTATTTCTTAAGGTTCCAAAAAATCTTTCTCCAACGTGACAGTTGGAACTTTAGCCAATCTGAGGTTAGGATTTTTTTCCACTATTTGGGTCTAATGATAGTGGTTGGAAGACTCCTAATAGTCCACTAACAAAGGTGGGTTTTTTTCATGCATCTCATACTTGTCAGCCTGTAGTTTCCTATATCTCTTTTGGAACTGTTACTAAACACTGCCACTGTGTTTGCCATTTTTTACTCCTCAGCTAACAGGTAGTTTGTGAGACATGACTTTTCCCCAGTAGTAATTTATCTGTTTCTTCTTTGAGTTCCTCCAGAGCTCATGGGATGAAGCCTCTCTGGTGCTAGCATGCTCTGTTGTTATTCAGTTTAATTTGTTCCATAACTTCTACGAGTGCTTCAGTACTTAGAATGACAGGGCTCTACAGGTAAAACCTCTACATAGCACCACGGGGAGAGGTGCATTTGGTTTTTTTCTCAGACTGGCTGCAGGCAGTTTTCAGGGTCCATTCTCTTGCTTCTATGAATTTCTCCACATTTTCTAAACTTGAATGCAACAAGGACAGCTCCTTCTATAGGGAAAGAATTGGCAAAAACCTAAATAACCCTGAAAATTCAGAGGAAAAGAAGCAATGCTGTCACACCTCATAGTGAAAGGAAACCATCATAAGCATTCATAGCTTTTTTAGTGATGTAAACTGATGGTGCAGCTTGACAGTACTAGTATTTTAGAAGAGGTCAGTGGCATATTTCTATATAGAATTTGCCCTGAAAGCATTTTTCAACAAAAAGTTAATTGATCCCACTTTGTAAAATGGATCAACTGAAATACAGCACATCAGTGAGTCTGCTGGAAATAAATCCTTCGGGCCAAAGCTCTCGGCATAAGATCAGATGTGGCTAATGCAGCAGCTGGGTTTTTGTTTCTCCACTGTCCATCACACATCATCTTTAACACATCAAATTGCACCAAACTATGGACAACTGTAACTATGGACAAGTGTAATTTTTACCATCAGAAAGCAAACCAAAAACCAGTCCGAATTCATTCCGCAGGCAATGAATGCAGCAGTTCTAAAATCAGGTTTGCACATGTTCATATCTGTGCACAATTCCAATATATGCAGATTCGCCTTCTAATGTGATTTTTGTACAGGATGCATGATTTGTAGCTCAAGGTAAGTTTGGTTTTAACAGAATTTGTGAACGTTCATTATAATGTAAAATTTTGCTGGATTAGTTTTAGAATGCGTGAACAATTAAACATTGTACAGAGGTTGGGTCCTCCTGTCAGCTGCATTCATAGACTATTTTCAGTGTAGTAGAAGTTAATGTGTTTCAGATTTTTGCAACATTAAATCTGGGTTTGTTTTTTTTTCTAGTTAGAAGTCAGTGACTGGTCCCTCACTGTCAGTTCTCAGTAACTATGTGACTTCCCATTTGCCCCTGTAGCTAGCTACAACACTTGAGCTGTAGTTACGTACCTCTTGCTCTTCATCCAGCTTTCTAATGCTACCTGAACTTGTCACCATTAAACTGTCTTCTAGGCTTTGGGAAGGAACAAGCAGAGACCATCGTGTCAGCATTAATAACCCTGTCGAATGTCAGCTTAGACACAGTCTATAAGGATATGGTTACACAGGCCCAGCAGGTAAAAAATAATCTATGGCACATGTATATACAGCATTGTGTGGCTATAATGGCTCATATTTGCATATTTAAAAGGCAGGTGAGCAAATCTTTATAAACACTGAGGTAGATTTATTATGTTTCAAGGTTGTAGTAAGGATAGTAATATATTAAAGATAGTAATACCTTAAACCTTTCATATCCCAGGAGTGTTTTCCAAATGCAGCCAGTGTGTAAGTGCAATGCAGAGATTGCTTCATTTGCTGCTGAAAAGCTCTGAGATGAATCCAGAATTTTACCTGTGCTTTGCAACAGTTGAGGGCAGAAGAGGGTTTCAAGGAGAGCTTTCTGAGAGATAACAAGACCAATAAAACCAGACAATTTTCCAGTATTTTAGCTGAACATTAATAAACATGTCCAATCTGTTCACAGATACACTGTATTTGTCCTGTTTTCCTATTCATAGAAACTACTATTAAAACTATTTTATGATTTTAGTCTGCATTTCAGTCTCTAAAGCTACATCTGTAGCTAATGCCAAACATGGCGAGCATGTGGGACCACCCTATGGCTGTCCAGAGTGTTCACCAGCTACTGTGGCACCTTGGATTGATTTTTGCCCTATGCCAACTCCTCCCTGAGCTGGGCAGAGTGTATATGAAAGTACAGGGCCAGGAACTGTGCCCACCAGGTGGAGCAGACAGAGCCACCTTGAGTTAGGAGGAAGAGATTTTAGCCATCTGACCATAATGTGTGGTGTGTCACTTGCCGTCGGGGACAGCAGGTGGGCTCTCAGTCATCTAGTTGTTGGCACAAACCTGGGTGTTTGCGCTGGTCAGGCAGCATCTCAGGCTGGCTCAAGCAAAGAATCAAGGTGTCTCCCTCACTTTGGTGTCTGGGCTAGTGTTTGTGGATGTACCTGGAGGCAGTGAACCAGTTAAGTAGCATGGCTGGGTTTTCTGCTGGTAAGGAGGAGGTGACACAAGTTTCATTTTAACAAATTGCCCAAATACAAGAATAAACTAAAGTTCATTTTAGGCTAGACATCTGGGCCAGGATAATACAGCTCTGATGCACAGTAATGGTTTTAATAATTACACAGGAAGGCTGTTCAAGCTGAAATTACGTGCCATTCTTCTTCAGTGAGCTAATGCAATTAAGCATTCATTGCTATTTATTTAAACTGCTGAGCCTTACTGCCAACAGATTTATATCTTACTGGCATTTATTCTTAATAAAAGTTATCTAACTTTTTTTTTTCCCCTGTAAATCTCAGAAGATGACAAGAACTCATGTGTCTCTATTTTTTTCCATCAAAATGAAACATTTCTTTTTGGAAATCCTGTTACGTGTAAAGAAAGTCAGCATCCTGAATATAATTTGCATGGGACTGTGTTAGGCAGAAACAATGTTTTTTATAGTGTAGTAAGTTTTGAGGCTGAGTGTTGTAAGAAGGGATGAGGTAAATTAAATTCTTGGTGTAAATTCAACCAAACTTTTCCCAGGAATTAAAAACTTCATTGTGTTCAACAAAACAGTCAGACTTCATTAGAAGCTGGGTCAGGGCACATTTTAATAAATTTAGTTCAACATAGGATCCGAGAAACTCTATTTGTTCATATGGGAGCTCTGTGTTTTGCTGACTCTCTGCTTTAAAAGCAGAATTCCCCAGAGATGTGTTATTTTCCATGCTAAATACTGGGGTAACTTCTTTATACTAACTAAAGGAGTATTGCCTTCAAGATTCTAAAATACAAAGTTTCTTCCTTTTTTTTTTTTTCTTTTTTTTTTCTTTTTTTTATTTATTTTATTTTATTTTAATTCTGTAGTTTATAAACAGCAAGTGAATTCCAAACATGTGAGTCCAAAGACCAGGAAGGCCTTTTTCAGTGCTTTTTAGCAATGTTTTACTAGTGTGCATCAGACTTTAATGCTGAGAGGACAGTGTGATACTCGTGTCATTAAGTCTTTGGCCTTTAACAACTTTGTGGGCAAGAAATGGAAGCACTTCCTTAGGAACTGGATTCAAACCAACAGTCAGTGCTTCATATGCTACTGAATTTTCAATTGAAAGTGGAAGAGAATGAAAACTGTTAGTTTCAGGTCTATTTCATTTCATTGCTACTTGGACTAATATCTGTGGGTTTTTTGCTTAAATTCAGAGTTCCCACATTAAAGCAACAGAAAAAGCACAAAACCAAAACTCCTCGAGTCTTTCAAATTGCAGCTGTAAAATTCTGTGTTTCTGTCGCTTTCTTGTTGAAGTCTCCCCATTTTTGTGCTTTGCAGTAGCTAATTTCAGACCTAAAAATCTTTACTTCACTTGCCAGAAAGTGTATAACTTAATCAATGACATGTTTTATTATTTCTAAGGAAATAACTTTGCAGCAGATAATGGCCCATTTAGACTCCATTCGGAAAGATATGGTCATCCTGGAGAAAAGTGAATTTGCAAACTTGAGAGCAGAGAATGAGGTACTAGTAAATATTTTTTATTAAGAGGTTAAATTGTAATCTGTGTTGGGTTATACCTGTCGTACATTTTTGTGAAAGAAAACATGCATGTGAAAGTAATTCTGGATACTTTTATCAGAGTCTAAGTGTTTGTAGATTACAACTTGTGTGATCACAGAAATATATATTTCATGTGATAAGACTTGCTCAGTTCTTTTGTAAAGAAAAAAATCCACACTTGAGAATCACCTTCTATAATTTTATTTAAGGGTGTTTCTGGTACAGTCTTGCCACTATTAACCTTACAATGCAGAGAAAGTAGTCGTTTCTTTGCAATGATTTAATTAAACTAGTGATTGAGACACTTTTGTTAGCATTTTAGTATTTTCCTACTGTCTTTGTCTCAGAATAACAAGGTAATCATCATTACAAAATGATCCCTTTATTTTGAGCAAAATTCCCAGCAGACTACATGTGGCTATACAGATTGAACACATCAGGTAGGATATTTAATCAAGAACAAATTGCCCCATTGGGAGAAAAGTTACGAAAGAATAATTACACAGATGTAGTAACAGTTACATGACTGATTAACTTGGTCAGCAGTTTTCTGAATTTGTAAAATCTTTTTTTCTTTTTTTTCCACCTCTGCACCTAGAAAATGAAAATTGAATTAGATCAAGTTAAACAGCAGCTAATGGTAAGTAAACAGCAAGTACCTGCAGACTCCTGTTAGTGAGAGTAAATAGTTATTTTCATAATCTTCATTTACTTTAAAGAATGAAACTGGTAAAATCCGAGCTGACAGCAAGCTAGACATAAACCTGGAAAGGAGCAGAGTGACAGATATGGTAAGCTAGTCTGTGAAAATACCTTTATCAGTTCTGTGTCTTGTTTTCCATTACTACAGTGGCAATTTATGTTTTATCCCCAGTTTACAGATCAAGAAAGGAAGCTCATGGAAGCAACTACAGAGTTTCATAAAAAAGTAAGTATTTTACAGAGCTCATTTTGTATTGAGCAGGCTACAGTGCCACGTGACATGTTATGTAAACCCCAAACTTTGGTGAAAGTTAGATTTTTGAATGTGGAGTATCACTCACATCTGTTGTACGTGTCTATGGCCAAGGCCTGTGGGATTTGCACTGAACACCATTCAGGGAGAAGGCAGCACACAAGCTTTGTCTTGCTTCCCAAATATCTTCCTTGCAGGCTGTTACAGGTGGGATGTGCAGTTGTGGGATGTGCACTGATGTGCTGCCCTTCCCAGTATTAACAGGTGACCTGATCAGCTGTATCAGAGGGATGGTTCAGGTGCCTACAGCCAAGCAACTCCTTCAAGGGCTGGAAGTTCTCAAAGCTGTTAGTGGGCACTGAAGATTCAGAGGCTGAATATGGGCATGTCCCATCTTCAGCATCTCCTCCCTTTCCTGGATATAGCTTGTGAACCCTTAAAAACTTTGTTTTGCAAAAATTTAAGGATAATATCTACCTGCTGTAGAATGCCTTCTGCAGGAGGCACTGGTGTATCAGCAACAAACATCTGCATCGTCCGAGTTCTTTTTCTATCTCCTCAATATTCTTCCTGGATTGCATTAATTGCTATTCTGTGTCTTCTAAGCTCTCTTTACCAGTTATGTATTTTCCTCAGGGATAGGTTGGAAACTTGTTTCTCATTGCTGGTAGCATGGTATTCTTGTTTGGCTATGCAAAGCTGAAAGGGCTAGAGATCATTGTCAAATATATGCTATCTTCTAATGTTTCAGGATTCCAGTACCAACAGTGTTATCTCAGAAATCAGTAATAAAATTGACACCGAAATAGCTTCATTAAAAACACTCATGGAATCAAATAAACTTGATACAATACGTTATTTGGCAGGTATGTAATAGGCAAGGAGGTGAGTACCAGTATTGTATTTTGTGCATAATTTTATTTGAGAATATATGGAATGTGAACTCAAGATAACAGCAGATAACTGGGACTGGGACGGGGGATGGGGCGGAACGGACAAAACCCTCCCCAGCTGAAAGAAATGTGACAGAAAAATGTAGAACAAATGGGAACATGCAGGCACCGCTGCAGTTGGATTAAGATTGTGCTCAGAACAGGGATTAGGGGGAAGATGGGTGTGATTTTTTTTTAAAGAGTAGGAAAGAAGCCTAAATACTTTGTCTAGTCTGACAGTACCTCTGCTTGCTGCAGGGCAGATGTTTGTGTGGCACAGTTGCTCCAACAGTTCTTCTCTGAGCTTAAATTACCCTGCAGGTTTGCTGATATTCTCAAGACAAGTCCAAGAGTGACCAGTTCTGCCTCCCATTCAGTCCTCCACAGGCACACAGTTTCCATGTGGCAGTACTGATACTTTCACCTGCCAAGCAGAACATATTTCAGTCTGATCTGAGATGGTCTTCTCAATATATACATAACCAGTGACATTTTTATTGTATTGGAACTGGATAAAAAGAGAGTAAAAGGGAGAACAAGTTCTAAAGAAAACATAATTAGCTTTATTCTAACAGCAGTTAAACCAGCAGCTTAACAAATCTGGAAGACAGCTTATCAGGCCTCAGAGGTGCTGCCCAGATATCCGAGTGTTGTGTTAGAGTTCACTTTGTTCAGTGGGAAATCATTTTAATTACATCTAATGCAAGACCCAGTACAGCCATCTCTCCTGTAACACAGTTTCCAGTAGATGAGTGACAATACTAAAAGTTACTGGAGCCTGTTGTGCTCTGTATTATCCAGTGTGGTTATTCAGTTGTGTCCCTGAAAACACAGTTCCTCAGGCTGCTGATTTTGACCTCCCATCTCACCATCTGGGCAGCACTACCCTGCAGGATATTACATATATAAGACAAGTCATTGTCTTCTAAAATGACTATACCACACCTGCAGCAATTCAGGAAGTTTAGGAGGCTCTGTTGTAGAGTTATCTTCCTTCCATCTGTTGGCAGTTAATTTCCTGTGTAGAAGGTGATAGAATTTGCCATTCAGCTAATTATTTCCTTTCTGTTGTTTGTTTGGTTTGGTTTTTTAACAGCTTCAGTATTCACTTGCTTAGCAATAGCACTGGGATTTTACAGGTTCTGGAAATAGATCTGAATGGAACGACTGCATCAAATATAGATGGAGGAACAGCCACCCAGGCAACATGAGTTCAACCGTAACGTTTGCACTGTAGATAACAACCTTGGTACCTTTTTGTTTTGATATTCTTGCTGTGCACTAAAAATGTGTTCTGAATATGTAACAGTAAAGATCAAAATAATGGGGGGGGAAAGTAGGCAAATAGTGATATTTCATTGTCCCCTACTGAATATCCTATTTATTTCAAATGGTTTCTAATACTAAATCAGAAAGTGTTTCCTAATGTGCTTGAGAATTTATTTTGGTTTCTTTTTGGAACATTCACAGTGGAACATTCTCACTCTCGGTTCTTCTCGAACTAGAAATATTAAATTTTTTATATGCTCTTGAAATGGGAATACTATTCCTAAGTTAATATTCCCAGTATGGGAGTACTAATGCCAGATTCCAACAGATCTACTCTGATCCAAGTAAATTAATCTTAACTGTAGGATCTGGAATTTTGCCTTTTTACACTGTTCCTCTCTTTTCTGATGGTTCAAAGCCTGGCCCTTTGGTGGTTTGGTTTGGTTTTGGTTTTTTATTTATATATGAATACACACTCCAAGATATACTAAAGAATCTTTGTCTTTCTTGAAAACTTGTTTACATAAACTTAAAATCTCATGTAGAACTAAAATGTCTCCATAGATTTTTTTTTTTTTTTTTTTTTTTATCTCTTGCAATTTCCATAACCTCAGAGGTCAGCAGAATAAATGGGAGAACATCTCCCATCTTCATCTTTCCAAGGGGAAATGCCTCCATTCTCAGCAACTGTGTACAGCCCAGGGGCACAAAAATGCTGTAACTTCTCCCTCCAAGTAACACAGAGTATTTCCAATAAACTCTTACATATTTTCCGGGTGTAGGATCTGGCTTGTAATACGGAGACACTCAGCAGCATCTCTGGTGCCAGTGTGGTGGTGGTGGTCATCCTCCTCCCATCTCCATGCCTCTCCAGACTGTTCTGTAATCCTACAAGACACACTGACTCTCCTAACTTCTGGTGATGACCGTTCTACCTCCTGCAAGAATTTCACAAGTCTTGTTGCAGGTTGCAGAACTGCTTCCCAAACTGAAGCAGTCACATCAGGCCGAGTACAAAAGCATATGCTGGCTTTGACTTTTTTTAGTAATTTTTTTTTTTTAAATCATCCTTGATTAAAATTTTCAGTAAAAGTAGGCTAAATATGTAGTATGGATTAGGGACAATTTTTATTATTACAGTTTTACTCTGTTTACAGTTGAACTTGCTGGTATTCTGCCAGTTCTTATATTCTGTACATTAAATTATCATCTTCATTTAAGAAAATAAAGCTGATTTATTTGCTCTCTGACGGGCTGAGAGACTTGAATACAAGTTACCAGACTGTAAAAATGTGGCAACAGGCACTGTGCTGTTATACTGTGAGTAGAGGCTGCTTTTTCTGTTGTCTAGATGTTTGCCAGACAGGCTGCTGGTAGCAAGGACCTCAGCAGGTGGCCAGCATCCACTTGTGTCTGTTCAAACTGTTGCTTGTACAGATCCATTTTCGTGTAAGCTATAACCATTTCTGAGGTTCTCTGGATCATGGAATCATTTAGGTTGGAAAGGACCCTTAAAATTGAGCCCAGCATAACTCTGCCCAGTCTACCACTTAACTGCATCTTTAAGAGCCACAGTTACACCTGCTTTAAATACCTCCAGGGATATCGCTTCCCTGGGCAGCCTGTTCCAATGCTCAACAACCCTTTCGGTGAAGAAATTTTTCCTAATACCAAACCTAAACCTCCCATGGCACAGTGTGAGACCATTTTCTCTTGCCCTATCCCTTGTTACCTGGAAAGACCCACTCCCACGTAGCTACAGGTGGGGGTTGGTCTCTACAACCTCCTTTGAGGTAACTGTCAAGAGCAAGAAGGTCTTCCCTGAGCATCCTTTTCTCCGGGCTAAACAACCCCAGTTCCCTCAGCCCCTCTTCACTGGACTTGTGCTCTGGACCCTTCACCAGCTTCATTGTTCTTTGGATGTGGAATGTCTCTGGCTGATCTTTTGCACTGTTCCTATCTGAGAGTTTAGCACCAACAGCTGATGCAGGAAATAGCTCATCTGCTGCAGCTTCTCACCACCACCCTCCCCCACACACCGAAGTGGATTTCTCCTGTTTAGCTCCAATACAAGGCTTATGGTGTTACTCGGTGTGCTTCTCCTTCAGTCTGTGCACACTAAAACATTGGGGTTTTTCAGTACCTTTGAAATTCTCAAGAGATTCTTTACTTTGGCAACTAAGGAGAAGCGAGATCAGGATTCAAGCGCTAGCAAATTAAACTTTAAAGATTTCTTATTGAAATCAAGACGCTAAAATAATGTGTATGAGGGTTCTAAAGGAAAAAAAACATTTCAGACAACCACACAGATGAGAGCAAAATCTTTATATGTGAAGTCATTAAACATTTTTCAGGTGTGGAGGAGAGGTCATGGATTGCTGTTTCTAACCACAATGTGCTCCATAACCTACTGAACTCTTCAGTCCTGAATTTAGACTCAAAGGCCCTCATGAAGGAGTCACTTCCCACCTTACTTAGGAATGACTTGAAGATGAAAACAAAGGGGCCGAGCAGCTGAGAAGTGCTCCCAGAGACTGTATTCTCATGCCACACTGAAGGTCATACCTGATTACTTTAGCAGGTAAAGTGTTGGGGTTTTTTTCCTTTCCTCCTAAGGTTGGAGTAGAAAATAAGACTAGTAGATGGGAGTATGTTTCTCACACCAAGGAGGTCCTGTGACATTGCTGCAGTTAACTCAGAATGTCACCTTAGAACTTGCAAAGCTGTTGCTAAACTACTACCTAGACAGGTCTTCATGCCTTTATTTATTTGTTTGTTTGTTTTTAAATTTTAAAAAAGTCCCTGCTGTGATTTATATTTTCTGTCCTAAAGAACAAAAAAAAATATATGTCAGTGAAACGCAGAGAACTAAAACTCCTCTGTGGAGCTGGGCTATGCAAACACTTTACATTGTCTAGAATGCTGCCATTCTGCCTCCTCCATCTGCCTGCCCCTTGTCAGAGGTTCATTCCTCAGCGCAGTCTCACAAACAGTCCTCCAGGGCTGCAGGCTGGTTTCTTCTTCACTTTCTTTTTCTCTTTGCAAGATGTGGATGTAGTCTCAGCTTCCTGAAACAAAGGATGTTGCAGCCATTAAATAACAATCACTTAAACCTGCTATCTTACAGGATTTAAAAACATATGGCTTTGTGTAACCACAGAGTATTGTGTTCAGAGTGAAGTGGAGGACAGAGTGTAGTCCCAGGGTGTGCAGCAAGGTAAGATTTGAAGGCCTCTTGGTTGTAGCAGTCGCTCAGAGCAGAAGGTTTTGAAAACAAACCTGCCTCAGTAGAAGCTGTCTCCAGTCCCAGCTAGTAGACCAGATGCCCAGCTGGACTTTTTCACTGCTACTGGGAAAAAAAAGCTGACTGCAGCCACTCTTCCACCCTATGACACAGGGCGCTCTGTGTCATAGTTGTCCTAGATTTTTAAGCTGCCAGGGGAGTAGAATGGGTAATGTCTTAGAGAGCTGTGGAACCAGAAAGTGGCTTTTCTTTCAAAGGTGGAGGCACCTTGCTGGCCTAAAGGTCTCAGGAACGTGGAAAAGATCAGTCCCAAGGATACAATGAGAAACAAACAGCTGTAGGAGCATGACAGCATGTAAATGGTGGCAAGGAAAGATGGCACAGAGGGAAGGGAAGGGAAGGGAAGGGAAGGGAAGGGAAGGGAAGGGAAGGGAAGGGAAGGGAAGGGAAGGGAAGGG